>SNQJ01S0013326.1:48722-110562 GCA_010110895.2 Picea sitchensis | reverse complement strand
CCGCGCATATACAAATATATATGAAATGATAATACAACATATATTATATGGTTTTACACCCGCGCGCGTTATGGCATATATAACGGCTATATGTGTTAATAAAAACCATGGGTCGGGGCTAAGCCCCGACCCGACCCCCCTCCGTAATAAACATTAAACAATGTTAAATTCATTTGACACCGCATATCTAACAAGACTCAAGCGGCGTCACTATGGTTAGCGGAGGTTTGTCAAGTCGTTAACAATAGGGGAGGTCCGGGGGTCGAACCCCGCGGACTCCCATAAACTTTTACATATAACCAAAACAAAAGGGGGACACGTGGCGCCCATGGAGTGGGCCACGTGTCTCTTTATTATTCGCCTAAACCGGACACATGTCAACCATGTATTCACCGACAACCGTCCAATGAAAATGCACCACGTCGCTCACCTGCCACATCATCATGATGGTACGACCCTCCACGTGGCCGTACGGACTATACGGACAGGTACAGTCAGCATCCCAATTTTTTGCCTGTTTGGCTTGGCGGACAGATAACGATATCTCCTCCATACGGACTCTGTTTGCGAAAGTAAATATACCGCCGGAATCAGGAAGACGAGACGGACGCAATGGCACTGTTTTCATCGCATTCCGGGCACTTTGAAAATTGAGCAAATTTTGATCCCCTGATCAGGTTAGGAAATAAGTGTTAATGAGTGAGGGGGGTCTAAGTTGACAGGAAGGTGACATGTATGAGGGTCCCACATGGGAAATACCACCAACTCGAACCGCCCCCCCACGGTTAAAGGCAGAAAGTTCAAGGCGGTCTGATATGCCCTGTTGACCGTAGATCTGAGTGCCCGGTTATCGGCCACTGATATTAGAGCGCCCTTCTTCAACTTATCCTGTCCTTCCACTTTAGAATAATCTGATGGCTGAAATTTAATCCGGCTCTCTGGATTTTGGGGATTTCAAATCTCAAACTTTGCTCCCTCCTGAACTCACGGTCTAATGACACGTATCTCCCGACAATTAATGAATCAGATTCTCCTCCTGGTGATGATAGGTCTCAAATTACTTCGGGACTTTGGAACTTTGGTAAGTTCACTCTCCTGCGTGCGCAAAGCGTTAAGGCTTGTGCACCTTGATTTGATCAAACGATTGTTGTTCCTCTGTATCGGTGATCCAACAACCACTGTCGCTCTTCCTCGTGATATTTCTCGCCTTCTTCTCCTATGACTCCTTAAAGAGTCACTTAGCCTAGTTGTGGATCCATGCATTCCTTTCATATCTTCTGAAGACTGAATCTTCGAACTCTCATCGTTACTTTCTTGTTTTGCATCGTCGCTAATATTCTTTCCATGAAAATTCTAAATCTTCGAACTCTCATCGTTGCTTTCCTATTTTCCATCGTTGTTGTTGTTATTTCCATTAATGACAAGCACACTCTTATTGTAAAACATGCCAACAATATCCCCCTTTGGCATTGATGGCTACCCCGAAAGGTTGCACTATTCTACTTGGACCTCCAACTGCAGCATCCAGACCACACCTTTTCTCCCCCTTTGACATCAATGTCAAAGAAAACTGAGAGTGACTCTATTCTCTCCCTGATTAGAAATACAATAAGAACTCTCCCCCTGATCAGATAGACTATTTTAACTTGATAACATGGTCACACCCAACTTCTGGTGTAGATACTCAAACTGAGATTTTGCAAGCGGTTTAGTGAAGATATCAACAATATGATCTTTGGATGGAATATAATGCAAAGAAACAACAGTGTTATTTATCTATTCCCTCAAGAAGTGATACTTGATGGGTATATGTTTGGTATTGGAGTGAAATACAGGATTCTTGGACACACTAATTGCACTAGTATTATCACAATGAAATGGGATTGGTGCAGTATATTTTTCCTCCAAGTCTACAAGTGTCTGAATCATCCACAATACTTGGGTAAAGCAAGTGGCAGCTACAATGTATTCAGCTTCTGTAGTTGATAAGGAAATGGAACCTTGCTTCTTTCTCAACCATGCTACAAGGGAATCTCCTAAGAAGAATGCACCTCCACTCGTAATTTTCCTTTCATCCACGCAGTTAGCTAATTCAACATATGAATATACTGATAGTTGAAAATTCTGAATCCTAGGATACCATAGGCCATAGTTCATTGTTCGTTTCAAGTATCTAAATATTCTTTTGACAACTAACAAATGACTATGTTTAGGTGCAGCTTGATACCTTCCTACCATTCCAACAACATGCATTATGTTTAGACGGGATGTTGTGATGTACAATAGGCTACCTATCATAGACCTATATGAACTCTAATCAACATCAGGTGAGTCATCATCCTTGCTTAACTTGCATCCAATGACCATAGGTGTAGAATCTTCCATTTGAAACCTTTTCAACATTTCTCTTATATATTTCTCCTGAGAAAGAAATATCCCTTCAGACCTCTGAGTAATTTGTAGACCAAGAAAAAATGACAGTTCCCCTATCATAGACATTTAAAATTCAGACTACATGGCAGAAGCAAACCATTGTACCAATGAAGCATTATTGCTTCCGAAGATGATGTCATCTACATAGACCAACAAGATGAGCAAATCATTACCCTCTGTTTTGATATATAGATTGTCGTCAATTGTTCCTCTCTTGGACCCTTTGTCTTGAAGATATGTATACATTCTATAATACTAGGCACGAGGAGCTTGTTTCAACCCATATAAGGTTGTCTTCATATTGCAGACAAAGTCAGGGTTATCTAACAGTTGGAAAACCTCTGGTTGTTCCATATAGACTTCTTATTTTAGATCTCCATTTAGAAAAGCTGACTTGACATCCATTTTATAGACTTTAAATTGTTTATGACAAGCATAGTCAAGAAACATTCTAATAGCTTCTAATCTTGCTATGGACGCAAATGTTTCATCAAAATTCAGTCCTTCTATTTGAGCATATCCTTTGCAGACCAATCTAGCCTTATTTCTTACAATATTTCCTTGCTCATTCATCTTATTTTTGTAAGCCCATTTGGATCCTATTACATTTTTATTTGTTGTCCTAGGAACAAGCTCCCAAGTGACATTCTTTTCAATCCGGTCCATTTCCTCATTCATTGATTTTAACCAATTTACGTCTTTACTAGATTCATTAAATTTCTTTGGTTCCACCATGGATATGAAGGCTATATGTTATTGCTCGGTGTCTTTGATTATCCTTCTCCTAGTTTGTACACCTTTGTCTTTCTCACCAATTATTTGATTTTTAGGATGATTCTTTTGAGTAATTCTGGAGGAAGGATTTGATGTCGATTGTTGTCCTGACTCTTCTTGTCTGGGTGTCTCTTCTCCACCTGATTCATCATCTTCTTGTGACTCTGAGATTTGTTGTTCTTCATTTTCATCATTTTCATCATATTTTTCATCTGGCTTAGTGCTTATTCTATGTTGATCTTTTACATGAGATTCTTCATCAATTCGAACATCAATACAGTCTAATAATTTATGCATTCTTTTGTTAAAGCATCTGTATCCTTTACTGTTCATTTCATATCCTAAGAAGATACCTTCATCATCTCTACTATCAAATTTTCCCCGATGATCATCATTATTCTTGATGTAGAATTTACTTCCAAATACTTTGAAGTGCTTGATTGATGCACCAAACCACAACTCATATGGAGCTTTATCATTGTTCGGCCTTAGATGCGCTTTGTTTAGAATATGAATAGTCGTGTGAACAACCTCCACCCAGAAGGTTTGTGAAATTTCCCTTTCTCTCATCATAGCCCTTGCCATCTACTGAACTGGTCTATTTTGGCATTCTACAACTCCATTTTGTTGAGGAGTACCTAGAATAGTATATTCTCTTTTAATTCCATGTATGTCATAGAATTCTCTGAAATATCTTGATAGAAATTATGCTCCCCTTTCTGAGCGAATTTCCTTTAACTTCCTTCCTGTTTGATTCTCATCTAACGCCTTAAACTTTTTGAACTTCTCAAATGCATCAGATTTTTCTCTCAGAAAGGAAACCCACATAAGTCTGGAGAATTCATCAATGACTAGCATAAAGTAACGTTCTCCTCCAGTTCCTTCCTTTCGTGATGGTCCACACAAATCCATATGAACAATTTGAAGTGGTTTCTCTGAAGATGTGAAACTCTTTGATTTGAATTGAGCACGAGCCAACTTCCCCATTTGACATGATTCACATACAGAGTTATTAGGATTAGATATTCTTGGAAGGTATTTTACAGCGCCTTCATTATTTAGTTTAACAATATGATCAAAATTCAGGTGTCCAAGCCTTCTGTGCCATAACCAACTTTCATCAAATCTTCTTAAATGACATTTCTCCTTATCTTCCTTCAGAACATATACATTGTTTTTAGTTCTAACCCCTTTTGCAATCATCTCTCATGTGTTTACTGTCTTTATTTTACAATTCTTGTCAGTGAAAGTGACTTCACATCCTCTATCACATATATGACTTACACTAAGAAGATTATTCTTTAAACCATCAACAAATAATACATCTTGAGCTTTGATTCTTCCATTACTTAAGCTTACTATACCTTTACCTCTGATCTTTCCTGGAGCATCATTTCTAAAGGTCACACTCCCTGATTTATTTTCTTTGAGTAATAGGAACTTACTTTTGTCACCTATCATATGACTGGATCATCCATTGTCAATATACCAGGGGTATTTTTGTCTTTGAGCTAACAACACTAATCTACACTTGGTATCTTCATTCTTCTTCCAAACCTTGACGTTTTTAGCTCTATGATTTGAATCTGGCTTATATTTCTTTAAGCGACAGTCTGGAGCTTTATGTCCATAATTATGGCAGATGTAACATTCTAGTTCATTGAATAAAGGGTCATAACGATTGTTATGTTTAATCTATGTCCTTTTCCCAACCATCACATGATTTGCAGTCTGTGGTTGTTTGTTACTTGGTTGTCCCATTCTTTGTTGTGGTAGATATTTATTACTTCTTTGTCTTCATTTCTCATGTCTAAATCTTAAAGAACAATTTACAGCTTTATGGCCAAAGTTAGAGCAATAAAAACAATATCCATAGAAAAAATCTGTGTACCTGGAAAATGGTTGTCTTCTTTGAGTAGGTCGATTTCTTCCATGCTAATGATTTCCTTGAGCAGAGGGTGTATTATTTCTTTGTTCTACAGATTCATTTCTGGTAGCTTTTCCTTCACTCCTTCTTGGCGGTTGATTCTCTTCCTTTGTTTCTGCAGGTTTGGTGTTGTCAATGGTTGTAGATTTGACAAACTTGATGGATTCTTTGTTGCTTGGATGACCACTACTTGATCCCTCTTCATAACCCAAACCAATTTTAAACTCAGAATTCCTTTGTTGATTCAGAATGGAGGCTAATCCTTCTGAGGTTTTAATACTTGTCAGATTCTGATGATATAAGGCCTGACATTTCTCTAGATCTTTTCTGACAATCACTACTTCAACTTCCAATTTTTCACCTTTTGTTTCGGCTTCCTTCAATTGTTGTTTGAGGATGTATCCAATATTCTTAGATTCTTCTAACTTAACCTTCAACAGAGCAATTTCTTCAGTTGGTTCATTGCATGTTTTCTCATACCTGAGCAATAACTATTTTTCTTTTCTTTTCTTTTCTTTGAGTCTAACAATCTCTTCCATGGCACTGACAAGTTCTCCTTCAAGATCTACTACTGCTTCATAATCAGCGAACTCACTTCTTGTATCTTCAGTGTTTAGATATTCTAAAGCTATTAGCATGATATCAATTATTTTATCTTCAATAGAAGAGTCACTTCTTTCATCATCTGAGGGATCATCATCATTGTTTACACAAAGGCTTTTCTTCTTAAAATTATTCTCTTTATAAACCTTCTTTTGTTTGTGCTTCTCTTCATCGTCATATGTCTAATCCTTTCTTTTGTGAGGACACTTAGATGAAAAATGACCTATCGTACCACAGTTGAAACATTTTAAGGGCAGTCTACCTTTGTATTTCCCTGATCCTTTCTTCAGTCTTCTCACAAAATTTGCTTCAATCTCATCTATATCGAAATCTGTGTTTTTCTCTACTTTAAAATGTGTCTCTCTTGTAGTGGATTTACCTTTGGTGATTCTCATTTCATAAGTAGTTAGGGTTCCAAGAAGTTGATCTAGTGTCAACGTTTTGAGATCAGTTATTTCCTCTATAGTAGAGACCTTTGAGTTAAATCTATCAGGAAGAGATCTTAATATTTTCTGGACTAGAAAAGATTCATCTATCATTTCACCTAGGCCTTTCATAGTGTTGACAAGTTATTCTATACATAAGAAGTACTTACTGATAGTTTCATCTTCATCCCTCTTTAACTGCTCAAATTTCAATATGTGAGTCTGAAGTTTTGCGTCTTTCACCTTTTCATTACCTTCATAACTACTTATCAGCTTGTCCCACATAAATTTTGTTGAATCACAGTGCATGATTTGACAAACTCGGCTTCAGCAAGTCCACTGAGGATGGAATTCATTGCTTTTGAATTAAAGCTAAACTCCAACTTATCATCTTTTGAGGCCAAGACTACAGGCTTCACATATCTTGTTTCAACGACATCCCAAACATTAGCACCTGGAGACATTAAATGTGTTCTCATCCTTATTTTCCAGAAGGCAAAGTTTGTTCCATCAAACAGAGAGGGTCTATTAGTTGAACTTCCATCATGACTAGTCATGCTTAAGCTTATGGATCTACCTTTGATCAAAGACACCGGCTCTGATACCAATTGTTGGAAATATAACTGAGAGGGAGGGGGGAATCAGTTATGTAAATAACCTTGAATTTTTTCCTGTTATTTTTTATTCCTTATAGATTATTATTTAATTTGTTGTTGATAACTTAACATGCAAATATATGCAATATTTGATCAATCACACAGAATACACAGAGACACTGATTTTCTTGAGGAAACCCATAAAGGGTGAAAACCTCTTCTTCTTAGGATGTCAATTAAGCTCCAACTTTCATGTACATCACAGTCTTTGAGCTCCAACTCAAATATGAGGCTACAACCTCTGATAGCAAGCTAAAACTTGTAGAGAGCACCAACTCTCATATTTATCTAGCACCAACTAGATGGAAGCACCAACTCCCAGGTTTCTCTAGCACCCACTAGATGGAAGCACCAACTCCCAGAATATCTTCTAGCACCAACTAGAATTTAGAGGACTGCAATCCTCCCTAGCACCACCCTACCACCTTGATTGAAACTTACAAAACTTTACTTACTTTCTCTGTCTCTGATATGGTCTGTTACAGCTCCATGTCTCCTCAACCTTCTTCAGCTTCTATGTTGTATTCCGCTTCTGCGTCTTTCAACTTCTATGCTATGCTCTTTTTCCTCCTGCGCATGATGCCCTATGTTCAGCTTCTCTTCTCCCTTTTATGCTTGGTGATGCCTCTGCATGTTGTTCGTTGTGTCTCTGATCTTCACTCCAGGTCATGCACTGCATCTCCTTCTACCCACATACATAGCTATCGAAAAAATCACACTCTCTTCTATGTTCTACATATCTTTCTCACGCCAAGTTCTCTGCATGATCATCATGACAACTCTTCCTCTTCTCTGGCAGTTATGTTGAATATTTTCATCATCAGTGGTCGTTATCCAAAGATTCTTTGGCTTCTCTAGAAGTCGCAACTCTTTGTCTTCTCTGGCAGTTACAGTCAGTTTTTTTTGGCTTCTTTGGCTTCTAATCCCCTTTTGTCACGTGACCACCGGTGGTGACCACACGCATATTCAAAAGGTGCTTCCCGATATAGGTCTAGTGAGTGCTAGCTCCATTTTTTTATATGACCTTGGGCGATGATCTCATGTGACCACGTGATTGCGGGTGTGTCCAAAGGTGGTTTGAATCAAACTACTTTTTTCCCCATAATTTACCTCGAGCCTCCACGTGTCATTTCTCCAAAACTGTGGTTTCGATTGCGACCCGCTCAAGAAAAATTAAGACCTGAGCATGTTATGGCCCCACAATTGAGCATGACCATTGATCTCTAATCCCTTGGCGATGCCACTTGATCAACGACTACTATCTGCCTTCCTTTCCTCCTTCCACGCTCGATCCCAGATCTCCACGATCCGTCGACATGTAGTTTCCTTCCAAATCAATGGCTACGATTGATTCCGGTCTTCGGGACTTTCAATTCTCAAACTCTCGTTTCTTCCGTATGTAAATATTCTGGAGTCAATGATTTGTAGACACCTGTCCGAATAGATCATACGGTTTACACTTATCCTTTCACTACTTAATCCATCAGCTAGGACTTAATCAAGCATTGTGATGGATGGCCACCATTTACTTCGGCACTTCCTCTATTCTACTTACAATATCCTTCCACTGTATTTTGATCAACGGTTGAGAATGAACCCCAACTGATCTTTAAATTGGACGAATTTTGTCGACTTCTAGACTTCAACGTTCGTGACTTCGGGACTTTAGGCATCTGTTGGTGGTGAAACTCCAAAAGTAAAACTCCTGGAGTAATGTAACTTGCTTACGTCACTTGATGACATGGGTGTGACGTGTAGGCAATGTAGTGGACTGTGGAGGCAGAGCGCGGTAGTGGAGTGTGATGTCGGAGCGTGGAGGTGGTATGTATGAGTGGTTTGGTGGTTTACTCGGAGGTGGGGTTAGGCAGTAAGCGGTAATGAGCGATGGGGGTCTGAGTTGACAGGAAGGTGACACATATGAGGGTCCCACATGGGAAATACCACCAACTCGGACCCCCCCCCCACCATGGTTAAAGGTAGAAAGGTTGGGGGGGTCTGATATGCCCTGTCGACAGTAGATCTGAGTGCTCGATTAATGGCCACTGAGATTAGCATGCCCTTCTTCAACTTATCATGTTCTTCCAATTTAGAATGATTTGATGGCTGAAATTTACTCCAGCTCTCCAGACTTTGGGGATTTCAAATCTCAAACTTTGCTCCCTCCTGAACTCAGGGTCTACTGACACGTATCTCCCGATGATCAATGAACTAGATTCTCCCTCTGGTGATGAACAATCTCAAATTACTTCGAGACTTCGAAACTTTTGTAAGTTCACTCTCCTACGTGTGCAAAGCATTAAGGCTCGCGCACCTTGATTTGATCGGAAGGTTGTTGGTCCTCTGTATCAGTGATCCAACAACCACTGTCGCTCTTCCTCGTGAGATTTCTCACCTTCTTCTCCTTTGACTCCTTAAAGAGTCACTTCGACACTTAGCCGAATTGTGGATCTGTGCATTCCTTGCATATCTTCCGAAGTTTGAATCTTCGAAATATCATCGTTGCTTTCCTGTTTGCCATCGTCGTTATTTTTCTTACCATCAAAATTATGAATCTTCGAACTCTCATCGTTGCTTTCATGTTTTCCATCTTCGTTGTTGTTCTTGCCATCAATGACAAGCACACTCTTCATGTAAAGCATGCCAACAACAATCTCCCTAACAATGGGTGAGCACCCATAGGGATCGTGTCACACAAAAATTCATTTGTGTATTCATCGATGTGGAATAAAACCCTACATTAGTTTGTCACATTCATTTCATACCCTTTTTGGAACCAAATTAACTTATAACAATGGGGATGCTTCTATTCTGTCAATCCCAATTTCTCTATCATTTCAACTACCACCATATTCTCAATACTACCAAAATAAATTATCACTTTGCAATACGTACCTCCAAATACACATTTGTTATTGAAGATGTTCTTAGTCAACCATTTCTATTACTTTGGTATCTATTGTTGTACTTGCACCATATTTAGTTTGCACATCATCAAATTTTCACTTCCTTTTGTTGTTGCTACAACTGTCACATTTTCTCCTTGCATATCTCCTTAGGCTAATTGAATTTTATCCCCATTTTATCACATGCCTTCTCCTTTTGGATAATCATATGATATATGGCATTCATCTCCATAAGTGTATCAATATGCATTTCTTTTGTAGCCATAAATATTTTGATCTCTACTTCAAAATCCTCCTCAAATTCCTCTTCAATTTTTACCTAATCTACTACCATCTTTGTGTATGTCAGTGTTTTCATCATACAGATCCTTCTTGTGCAATGTTGAGTTCCTCTTTCTACCTTTACCACCTCTTCCTCTTCTATCGTTCCTTCTATTGTCTTTCCAAGTGATCTTATGTCTACCCTTAATGCTAATTGATATGCTTCTTCTACACTTCCTATCTTGTGTAGACTCAATTCATCGTGAATTGAAACTTTAGGCAATTTGCATACCTAAAAACTCTTTGGTTTTCATCTATGTTGTATCTTGTGCAATGGAAATATGGTATAATTTTCTATGTACTCCCATACACTTCGTTCTCATTTTCTTAAATTATACATCTATCTAAATAGAACCTATTTGTAATCATGTATAAAATATTTTTCCAGCTTGGATGCCATCTTATTCCAAGCCCTTTATATTCTTCTTACTAAAATGGGATTTCTTACACTTCATAAAGTCCCACAAAATTGCAACATGTCTCTTTGATTTGGAAACAACCAAGTTTATTTTAATTACGTATTCTATTTTTTCATACTCAAAGTACCTTTCTATCTCATTAATCCAATCAATCAAAAATTTGCTTTCAAATTTCCATCATAACAAGAAATTTATACTTTGGCATTTCTCTCACTATTTAGGAATATCAATAGTTGGACTTGTACATAACCTTCTTGTTCATTTACTTATTCCTCTTCACATTGTTCTTCCTAAATTTGAGCCTTTGTGCCTCCACTTTTCTTTTTTGTTTCCATGTTTTACATTCTTCTCCTTAATTCTTGTATTATTGGTATACACTTATTTTATTGCATCTTCTTTCCATTGTTGCAAGTCCGGTTCTATGAACTCTCACAATTCTAGGGTTTTACACCTTTGCAACTACGACAAATAATCAATCACCAATTTTTTAAGGGCCTCAACATGCTTTGATCCCAAAATGATGTAGCAATAATAGTTGATGAACCCTAACTATCCCTAACATGTGGGATTCAACCCATAAACATGCACAATAAAAAAATCACAAAAATATACTCCAACAATCAAAAAACAATCATATAATTCTCATAACTCATATACTCATCCTCATTTAGATTGCATCTAGAAACGTATACTTCTACAATACGCTTCCAAACGTACCAATCTCATACTTTGGTTGCATTTAGGAACTCATTCTTACAAATGTAATATATGAACTCGATGAACACTTGAACTCCTTCATATTCTTCAAGCTTTGGCTTGAAATGAATCATATGTCATTCTCTCATCCCTAACCAATCCATTATATTCACTTCCGAAATTTTTCATGCTTCATTTCCCATAGAAACTATTGCAACAAACTCTACTCCCCTTTCCTTCTCGTTTTGCCTCTTCCTATCGAGGCCTTGTTCTTCTTATAGACTAATTATTCCTCTCTTTGGGTCCATTTCCTCTATGGAAACCTTCCTACCATTGGCACCAACCTCATCTCTTTCTTGCAACATCGTTTTAATCTCCACATCAATGACCCTAACCTTCTATTGATGCCCAAAGTGGACTTTAGGAAAAAACACTAAAAACACCCTTGTAGGGCTCTCAAAGGAAAATAATGGGGATGGAAACCCAAGTATTGTTTAAATCCCTAAACTCACTAACTACAATGTTAGGTTTATCGATTAACTAAGTTAGTGGATTTGTTCCCCTTAAGGGCTCTAGTCCTCCAGTTATATGTGCCTATTAATTTTATGGCATGCCTTATGTTAGAGGTTGATTTCAATTAACAGATATATTAGTATCTAGATTTGATCCTAGTTAATGATGCAAGGCTAATTTGAAGTTCAAACTAAGTTAATAAATGCAGCTAGATTATTAAGACAACTGCATATGATTGTAAACCAGATCTGAAAAGGTCAAAATATGCATCAATATTAGCTAAAACCTAAAGGGAAACAAACCATACGATGTTGTCCAAAAATGTAATTAACTTGCTAGGATAGAAACCAATGAGAAATAAGCTTTGATATTCAATAAATTTACATGTTAAACACATGAAAATGAGAGAATAAAATACATACCAACAACTACAAAATGAGGTAAAATAAGCATATATGCAACTACCAAATCAAAAGGATAATGAGAATAACATATTCAAACAATTGAAATGAAATAGTTTATAGGAGAGAAATAAATGCAAGACAACCCATGGATTTATTGATTTATATAATGTTCTTTGTGTAACCTAGTAAACCCCAATAATCCTAGCAACTAGTTTGGCTTCCTGTAAACATGATGTTTATGAAACCATCTTTTCTTCACAACAAGTTAAAACACTAGGCTGGGTGAATCCCCAGACAACATGAATCCTTATCCAAGTCCACAGTTATATTGTCTAAAAGGAATTTGCAGTCATGAAAGAATTAGTCCCATGTACAAATACAAGAAAACACATTCATGGAGAAAATAAGAATTTGCAGTCATGAAAGAATTAGTCCCATGTACAAATACAAGAAAACACATTCATGGAGAAAATAAACAAATGTCACCTCCTAATTGAAGCACCTCGGCTTTCACCATTAACATTGGAACTTAGTTGTAGTCTTCTTGTTGTTGCTAGCATTATCAAGTTATGAAAGGGCTGAGAGAGTGAAAAAAAATTAATAATAGAAGTAGAATAAGAGTTGCACCTACTCTCTCCATCTCTCCCCCTTTGGTATGTCATCTTCCTCTTCTTTATAGGAGGTTGAGTGGCAAGTGAACATTCACGCATGCCTCTTAGTTTTCCTCCAAATTTAGTTTTTGGTGTATTTTGATTTTTAAAAATTGAAAGCAAGAACTTGAAAAGACAAAAGGTCAAACCTAGGGTCCCTAAGTTGACTAAGGTCTTGACTCAATAATGTGCATTTTTTCCTTAACTCTATATTTTAAACAATATTATTCAATTCAATAAGTATTAGCCTATTTACTTCACTTTGAAATTATAAACATGACAAAGCAAACCATGGAATCCATAATCTATATAATATCCAATAAATATTTATATAAATATCTTTAATTGACAAATGTTGTCCATTTCAAATGACTATCCATATAGGTCTCCAAAAACCAACACAGTCTAAAGTAAAACGTGTAAAAGAGCCATTAAATTGCACTATATAATGTAAAGGATGTAGGCTATTGCTGGTGTATAAACAAACATGTCAAAAACCTCCATATTCTAGCTACAACACTTCACAAGGAAAATGTTACTTATGATCATTTTCTTCATACATAACTTTGTTAATTTGCACTATAGTTATAGCCTCTATTGTGATTGTAATCATCTTTGGGAGTTCATTCAATGATTTGATAGTGGTGTGTCCATAAAAAGTCAGTAAGGACAATATTCCCTATAATGGTTGATGAATGAAGTAACCAACATCTGTAACTTATCCTCCAACATAACATGCATGCAAAAATCAAGCAATCAAGCAACATCATGAATAGTTGGGATTGCAAGGAAAATAGGAAAATCTAAGGCTCAACATAGTAAGACCTGGGTATTTATTGGTAACAATCTAACTCATATCATTTCCATCGATCTTACCAATTGTTTCTGAAATAAGTAAAAAAAATTATAGCTGGGTAAGGTCTCTTTTAATTCATTTTAGATCCATAAATCTTGGATAAGCCAATAGGAAAACTCCAACATTAGTATGCATATGTGTATGATCATAAAAATAAGTATCTGGGAATATGGATTAAGGTTCATATGAAAATCTCAAGTGCAAGTGATATCCATGTAATACATTGGCTCCTATATTGAGCTATAAATTCGTCACTTTTAACACATTCAAGGACTTGGTATGGATGCAATATTATGCTACTTGTAGACACAAAATTTGCAGCATATATTGAATAAATACAAGTTTTATTATAGTCATTCCCATAGATCAAACATGAACAAAATCCTACATAAGTGATGATGGAAAACAAGGAAAAGATCTGGATCTCAAACACATATACCCAAAATCCTACTATATTTGTGATATTGATAAACTCGAGGTAGACATGTGACGCAGTAGCATGAGCTTACAAAAATTCTAACAGCTACAAGACCATGATATGCCTTCAGAATGCACAACGCAATTCATTTCTTGAACATTTAACAATAATTTCATTTACTTTTATTTTAAGACAGAAATAGATGAATTTGATTACAACCACAAGAACACAAACATGTTATGAACCCTTGCCTTGATCATTTATTTCAGAACTCCTCTGTTTAAAATGTGGTTAATAGTGTTGTGAATCACACAAGAGCCCACTAAAGCTCTTGAGTTTTAGTGGGTACCCATACTACTAAAATTTTGTAAGGCGATAATCGTTTTACCCTAATGGTTATTCACTTCTGAGATTAATTCTTGTATGCAGATGCCAAAACGAATTTGATGCATAATCTACCATTGCTACTCGAATCCTTTATAAAATACCCTTTCTGCAATTTCCCCCAACTACTTTGAGACCTGTTTAGAGTCAAAACCACCTGCAACTACCTATCCCCCTTACCTCCTTACTCATGCGATCTCATATGATATTGTCGACACTTATCCTCCGACATCCTGCTAGTCTCGAATGTGAAAGTTTCGACGACGACTCTTTAACAACATCGTCATCAACAAATCCCTTTAGGGGTTGGTTAATCATGAGTTAGCTTTTATCCCGACAATGATATCGGCGACATGGTTGGTTATGCTACTGTCAAAAGAGGATTAGTCCTTAGTCTGAAATGAAGGTGAGTTGGGTCCCAATTCTCCTTGGTACCTTAATGCATTATAAGACCATTTCTACTTATCACAACGTGCCTTAAAACCTTTTGGAAATGAATTATATATAGCAACACGACCTTCCAACCCTATCCATATAACCATGCTCACGTATCGTTAGTGCTTGGCCTCCAACTCTTCACTATTTTCAAATATAAAAATTATGACAACGATGTCTTTACGACGTCGTCGTTGGTGAATCGTCGTGGAAAGAATTCATGAGTTTTTTGTTTAAGCCAATGACGATATTCATACTTTAAGAGCCATGTCACTACACAAGTGGCCAACTGTGAATGGTTTCAAATTTACCTGAGTTATCATAATGTACTATGTTCCAGCTAGGCCCCAGCCTTTCTGTTTCCCCACAATGCCACCTTTATATAACATTCATGGTTACACTCACACGTGGCAGTCTTCCTTTGGCTTACGGGTTTCGGCGAAATCTTTCATCATCACAGAACAACATAGGTTTACCTCTATTCTCCATGTTGTATCTGTCAATGACGATATGGCTCAAAACAAATTGTTGATGACCTAACCTTGGAACCATCCGACAGCCCAGATCTATCCATCACTCAACGACTACATCTCAACCGTTAAAATTTACCCCTTTTCTTTGAACTTACACATAAGATTTTAATTTGATGGCGTAAAATGAAAGAGAATTTTTTTTCCTAAGTGATCCAATCGTAAAACCCGCAATCTTGCCGAAATCCTTCAACACTTTTTCAAGAATACTCACTAATGCAAGTATGTTGTCTTTGGGGATTTTCCTTGCCATCTTTACTGACTAAGCATTATTTTTACAATCAGATGACGATGATATTAGTGAACCTCTACGCTTATTAACTTCACCACCCCGACAATATGACGATGATTACAATCACTTAGTTGTATACAAGAAATTTTTATGGTGCATTATACAACTCTGACCGAGTCGGAGCTATAACATATTTTACATTAATTACACAGGGTTTGGGTAATTTGGGAAATATTATAGCCATGTTAAGAAGTAATCAACCTCACTTGACTGTAATACCATGAAAAACACACTAACGACATTGCCACAAGAGTCAAGTAATTTGTGCTTTGGGCTATAGTCTTCATAGTAACAAGTAAGTATTTTGCATATTGTTATTATGCATCACTAATTCTGTTTGATGTCATGAATTGAACATGTAACAAAATGTCTTGGATGAAAACCAGGAAGGGAAAATCCCAAATAGCTATTGTTCCTACCCCTATTCATGGAATAGACTCTCTCAATATTTCTAACACGGATAGGAATGATGGAAGAGAATATCAACCCAGCTACTATGAAATTCACGACATGTTCTAGAATGAGGATTTCTCATTCGATGATGAATAAATCGACGAGTACTGAAATATACACAGAAGCGACATTCACATTGTGGCTGCTCATCCAGAACTTTTCCCCTACAACAATGTTGCAAAATGGTGTTTCTCACACCTGCAAAAGGACACGGGGTTAATAATAAATGCTTCAGGTGTTCTGATTGAATCTCTTAAGACATAAGACATCAAGGTTCATTATAAAACCTCGGAATGCATTATTTCACTGGATGAATCGTTCCTGGAAAAATTCGAGGTCGATCACAATGACTTTGAAAATGTAATGGAGGATAGGTTCATCGATGAAGAATGGTCGTTGAAGAAAGGAGAGAGATATGTATCAGCACAATATCTTAAATACCCCTATAATATATTAAACACAATGATATGCAAACTCTATCGTGAGGAAACCAACACCCACTTCATGATGGAATGGTTTTTGATGGCCTACACAGTGGCTAAGACAAGGAAAACATTCAATTGGGCTAGTATTCACTCATTCAACATCGCAAATCAAGTTCGGGATCCTCAAGGTATGAAAAACCCTAGTTTTTATATGACGACCTACCTTATAGATGTAGTTTGTGTAGCCAATATATTTCATGCATTTAATTGGGCTTGGAGCCCAGATTAGATCCCAATCCATGTTTATTGTTCTCAGTTGTGGGAAGTTAATTGCAAAGAACAGTTCTACGATCTGTGTGATTACTTCCTCGCTCCCTTGCACAAGCCCATTTATGGTATTCACCCACATAGGATATCCCCAGGGGGTATCAAAGCCCTGAGAGAAATACGGGACTAGTATATTAAAAAATGTTATACTTACGTAAGAATATTTGGGGCCACATGACCACCGCATTTGTTACCCAAATATATCCATGATAAATTGTTGACAAGAGAGATAGTGTACCAGACAGTAGAAAAATGGGTCACTACCTACTTATCAAAGAAAAACAAAATATGTTGGACAAATTTTCCTCTCCACATAAGCCAATTTTCTCTTCTGAATAAAAAACAGGCTGAAAAGGAGGTCGAAACCCTTAAATAATTATGTCTATGTGTTACAAACCAGAAAGGGCATGACCCTCAAAATCTGGTATATGACCATACAAGGGTTGTCAAATTAGCACCACATGTATTTCATGAACCCAATTTTGTAGAAGATATATTCAGGTGAGCCTTGTATTTTGAAGAGGTGATAGACCGACTTACTACTAAAACAACCCGAGAAAAGATTCAAAAAGAAGAAGAAGAAGAAGAATATAAGATCTTGAGGATAGAACATTTCACAGCCTTACTCCAAAAGGACAAAGAAAGACTAGAGGCTCAAGAACGTGAAAATAAACTCAAGGAAGAAGAAAGACCAAGAAAAGTGGAGGAAGCAGAAAAGAGATAAAAACAAAGAAAGAAGGTCGAGGCCGAGAAAAAATAGTCTGTGTTAGAAAAGAACAAAGGTGAAAATCCATCCTTTGAGGGAAATAATGGGGAAAGGTCAGTTGATACAGAGCTTGAGAAGAAAGAATCAGTGGATACAAGGCAAGCAGAGGAAGAAAGAAAAAAGAAAAAAGATGAAGAGAAGAGAAATGCTACCAAATCCTAGGAGAAGGGACTAGAGAAAGAATGCACAATTGTGATGATAAACCATGACACAAGCATACTCAATTTTCCATTAGAAGAATGTACTACCTTGGCAACCATCCCAGGAAGTCCTTTGGTCACATCTGCAAGGCTTGGAACTGAAGGTGCAGTTGTTGTTGTAGGTGAATATTACTACAACCACAAAACTAAGTCCATTGAAAAGAGGATGACCAAAAGGAAGAGAGAAGGAACTGGTACAAGTCATGGAATAACTGAAAGAGTTATCAAGTGGAAATCATGACCAGATCCCAAATATAACATAATACAAGTAGCCTCAACACTTAATGCCTTTGTTGGTGCAAACGTTATGTGTGGTATATGAAGTTGCAGAAGCTCTGGATACAACAAAAGTGATAATAGTTGAACTGGAAGTTTCCATTGATACAAGCAAGGAGAATGTGACCAGATAATTCAGGAAAGAAGCCATGACATCAGAATAGTTGCACTGGGAAGAAACATAAAATCTTAAAGACACACATGACCAAGAGGTTGCTAGGGTAAAAGGTGAATAGTTAGAAATCAGTAAGTATAACAAAAGGATTCAGGAACAAATCTGAAAACTTCAACAAGAGAACTATCTCCTAGAAAAGGTTGTGGAGGAAAGGAAAAATGAAAGTGTTGTCCTGGATATAATCAAGGAAAAATCCACAAGAGCCAACGAAGAACTCAGAGAGTTACATAATAAATTATTTTGCATGTTGGATAAAATACAAAAGAATAAGTCTGATCAGCTCAAGCTCTTATTACAGATGGAAAGAATACATGAGAAGTACAGTAGATCCCAAGACGCATATAGCAGAGTCATATAATGGAAATATGCTCATAAAAACCCATCTCACACTTTGCCAATGTATATTGAGAAAAAATGGATCAAAGATCTTAGGCTACTCAATATAGGATTCTCAATTATGAGAGATATCAAAGGCACCCAAGAACAGGTCATTGAAACATGAAAAATATTATGGGGGGATTCAAGTGAATTGATTGAATAATTCATAATGGATCCTCTGGTTGATTTCAATAAAGCTTCGTCAACCCAAACCTTGGTGGAAGACATGGAAAACAAGAGAGATCTTAGCATGAGAACTGTTGAAGCAATGGAGGAAGTTGATACAGAAATACTGGAGACCAAGCCTATACAACCAATTAAGCTAATTGCATCAACTGAAGTTTTCATACAACAGATAGAGGAGGTTTTAAGGGAAAAATTCATAAGTCTGATTTGTGACTAGGAACTAGAGCTTGAAAATATTCAGTTAAACAGAGTAGAGGTCATACTCGAGGAATTCGGGCTATGGAAAAGCTTCATCAAAAAAGTGAAACCTATGAAACCCATTTGATCATTGTAATTGAGCATTGCATTATAATCATTTTTCACTCATTGTAATATCCCAATTGAGAATGAGAATTGAAACGTCATAATTGTTCAATAATTATTTGACAGTTACAGAATTTGAAGTGCATCTCTTCATATTTTATAAAAGAGATGGATGTAAAGAAGAACAAACTTTCGTGCTTTGTATTGTAGGTTGTACTATTACTCCTATTGAATGAAGAGCAAGAGGAATTTTCTAGAAATGTGATTGCAATGAATGTATTATAGACTAATGTTGATGCATTTGTTCTAATTTTAGTACCTCATGTTCAGTTGTATGAATTTTTTTTGCAATGTTCTTGTATGCTCATATTGTCATGGTTTCCCTTATTGAATATAGTTATAGTATTGTTACAGACAGTAATAACTAATTGATATTTTTTTCTTAATAATATTATTGTGCTCATATTCCTTTTGAATTCATGAACTATTTCTAACTTAAAAGGCCACTTTTCTTAACTGTATTCAATCTTCCTTAGTTAGCTCCTGATTAAGATAGGATTAGTATAGTTTAGGATTTCATCTTAGAATAGCTACAGGTAGCATCAATTTAGTTTAATTTTATATTTTAATTCATCTGAGAACCTTCAGTTCCTAGATTCATATTTACATAGTAGATTTAGTTTGGAAACCAAGCCAATATATTGGTCGAAAACGCCATCCCAAATGACAGTGATTCTAATTGGTACTTGTCATCAGGCATTCTCCCTTACTTGATTGAACATGCCTTTTGGACCTGTCAACAAATAGATATAATCCTTCATTAACTAATACAGTCTTTTCTCGATCCTGTTCTCTACGGTGATATGGACCACTTCAATCAACCCCAGTGAATCTCGATTCACTTCTTCACTAAAATGATCAATCCATTCATCTCCTTTCTTCTCCCTTTATATCCCCAATGCTTCTCTTGTCGACCTATTTCAATTCGTTGAGGAGATGAACAATCATGACTGTTCATTGCCCAGTCGTTTCCCAATTCAATTTATTTTCCCTCTTCTTTCACCAAATATTTTCACTTGGCATTTTATCTTCCTCATACAAATGGAGTGGAATTGCAACATATTCCATGTAGCATGGAATTGCAACATATTACCTATAGCATGGAGTTTTAGTGTATTTCTTATAGCATGGAGTTGCAACATATTTCTTGTAGGATGAAGTTGCAACATAGGAGTCGCAGCATTGTCATTCGCCATTTGGGCACAGTCGCAACACTGTTATTTGTAATAATGAGTCAATACATGAGATGCGAAGTAGAGTTGCAGTCATATTTATTCATCCTAATTGAACTTGTACATAATTGAAATGTTTTTGGGTGATGTGGATTGCCCATAACCAAACATGTTCCTACACCAAACACCCTTGGTAAGAAAAACATGAGCTCCCAACTCGTGTGGTTATTGCTCTAGAGGATGAAGTGTTTCATAGGTGTATTAGTTCTTCTTCGAAAACCCACGATGCATCCTCAAACCCTTTGTTTTTCCACTTGACTAAATATTCCATATATTTCTTGCTACGAGTTTTTCTACCAATCCTTGTGGCCAAAATTTCTTCCACTTCTTCAACTTGCTTGACTGGTAACTATTGTTCCCATCCATATAGAGTACCTTCATCATCACCTTTTTCTCCTTCATGAAACTCATACAGATCAACAACAATGAATGTTGGATATATATCAAACTTGTCTGAAAGTTCCACCTGATAAGTATTATCAACAATTTTCTTCAAGATTGTGCACGATCACATTTTCTTATACTTAAGTTTGTTATAGGTACCTCTAGGAAATCATTCATTTCTCAAGTGAGCCATGACTAACTCACCTTCTTTAAATATTTTGTGCCTCCGTCATAGATCTTCCCTCTGTTTATTTTGGTTATTGTTTTCCTGTAGTTTCTACTTCACCTGCTCATGTAGTTCTTGTATATTATCTGCAAAATCACTTGCACCAACACTCTTTTTATCTCCTAGATCCAGTAAATCAACAAAATCTACCACCCCTTTAGGTGACCTGCCATAAACAATTTGAAATGGGCTCTTCCCTATAGATTTTTTCATTGATTCGTTGTAAGCGAATTCATCTTGTGCCAAAACTAAATCCCACTGACTAGGATTTTCACCACTCAAACTTCTCAATAAGTTTCTTAAACTTCGGTTCACCACCTCGGTCTCCCCATCTTTTTGGGAATGATAGGTTGAATTGTATAGCAACTTAGAACCCAAATTTTTCTAAAGTGTTCTCCAAACGTGACCAACAAATCTTGTGTCTTGGTCTAAAGTAATACTCCTCAGTAGGCTATGTAACCTTACCACTTCTCTGAAAAATAATGCAGTGACTTCACTAGCATCACTTGTCTTCTTACATGCTACAAAATGTGCCATTTTTTAAAACTAATCTACTACCACCATCACATAATCATGCTTCCTCTATGTCATAGGTAGTCCCAAAATAAAATTCATGCTTACATTTTCCCACAGTCTTTCAGGTACCAACAATGGAGTGTAAAGTCATGTATTCTGACTTCTACCTTTGGTTAATTGAAAAAATCTACAACCCTCAACAATTTTTTTGACGTCTTTGTGGATGTTGGGCCAAAAGAACCATTCTTTCACCAACACTATGGTATTGTCCATGCCACAATGTCCTCCTAAACTACCACTGTGCAACTCTCTAATGAGATTCAACCTTAATGAACTCTATGGAATACACAATTATTAGTTCTTAAACAAGAATCCTTCTTGAATATGGTAATCCAAGAATGGTGTCTGGTCCATACTCCATGGTTCTTTGCATGCTTTCCAAGCCTCTGCAAAATATGCATCCTCTTCATACAACCCTTTCACACATGCCAAACTTACCACTGCAACTAACACGGTGTTTAGAAATACTGTCCTCCAACTCAACACATCAACAACCTTGTTTGATTTCCCTGACCCGTGTTTCAAAACAAATGTATAACTTTGTAAAAATTCTACCCATTTAGAATGATTATGATTCAATTTACCTTGGTTTTTAATGTACTTCAATGCCTTGTGGTCAGTAAACAAAACAAACTCCTTTGGAAGCAAGTAATGTCGCCACTTCTTCAAGGCCTCGATGATAGCATAAAATTCTTGATCATAAACAAAGTATTTTGTCCTTGCTTCATTCAACTTCTCACTGAAAAATGCTATCGGTCTACCTTCTTGACTCAAAACTGCTCCAATCGTTGTCCCACTTGCATCACAATCTACTTGAAATACCTAAATGAAATTTGAAAGTGCCAACACCGATTGTTTTGTCCCCTTTTTCTTCAAGTCCTCAAATGAATTTGTTGTTGTTGTTGTCCACTGAAATGTGTCTTTCTTCATGCATCCAATGAGAGGAGCCCAAATCTGACTAAAGTTTATAATGAAATTCCTATAGAAACTCGCTAGTCCATGGAAACTCCGCACATCAAAAGTGAATTTAGGTGTTGTCCAATCCAAAATTGATTTTACCTTCTTGGAATCCATCTTTAAAACTTCTTTGGATACCACAAAACGCAAGTATACAAGCTCCTTTTGCAAAAGCATACACTTCTTTAGATTTATCAACAATTCCTTCTTTTTGAACCATTGTAACACTTTCTTTAGGTGCTCCAAATGCTCCTCTTTTCTCTAGCTAAAAATCAGAATGCCATCTAAGTATACGACAACAAATTTTCCCAAAAATGATTTCAAAACTTCGTTCATCGGCTTCATGAATGTACTAGTTGCATTAGTTAACCCAAATAGCATAATTAACCACTCAAACAACCCATCTTTTGTCTTGAATGATTTATTCCATTCATCACCTTCCCTTATCCAAATTTGATGATAACCACTCTTCAAATCAATCTTCGTGAAGTACTCAGCGCCACTCAAACAACCCATAAATCATCCATTCTTAGTAAAGGAAACTTGTATTCGATGGTAATATTATTAATGGCATGTGAATCTGTACACATCCACCACTCACCATTCTTTTTCGGTGTCAAAAATGCTAGTACTGCACAAGGACTCAAAATTTCTCGAATTAATCCTCTATTAAGAGTAACTCATGTACTTGCCTATTTACCTCTTCACTCTTTGTTGGAGTCATTCGATAAGGTGTTTTATTTGGAAAACTTGATCCTGGTATCAATTCGATCTGATGCGATATACTTCTCAATGGAGGTAACCCTATTGGTAAATCATCTGCTACAATTTCCTTAAATTCTATCAACAAGTGTTGAATCTCGGCTGATATAAAATCCCTTTTCTCAGTCTCTTGAATCCTTTTTGGCATTATGGACAAACAAAAAACACTATGTTTCTGCTCTTTTAGAAACTCTTTAGCAGAACATAACATGATTCAGCTATTACTATTATGCATATTCTTTATGTTATTGTTGTCCATAACTTTGTTGTTATTGTTGTCCATACCCTTGCTATTATTGTTATCCATAAGCTTTTCCAACATTGGAAACAACTTATAACGACGTCCATCCTTGAAAAAATCATATGAATTCTCTCTGCCATCATGGAATACCTTTCTATCAAACATCCACAGTCTCCTAAGAAACACATGACATGCATCCATCTCTATTGCGTCACATAAAACTTGTTCATTGAAACTCCCAATCTAGTAACTCAATAGACATTCCAATCTAGTAACTCAATAGACATTACTCAGTCATAACCACTTGTTGTCCTTAGTAAACCCCTAAATTCTGGTATGGACTAAGATGTGTGGAATGATTTTAAACTTCAATTTCTCCATTACTTTAGTGGATAACAAATTTTATAATTTCTCCATCTATGACAAGATGACAACACTTATCCCAAATTTTACATTTATTTTTGAACACTCTCTTTCTCTGTTCAGGATCTTCTGCTTCCTTTGTCTCGGGATTGAGTAATACTCTTCTCAACATCAGGTTTTCTCCTTATTCTTGTTGAAGTACTTACACATTCCCACCAGAAATTGTTGTCTCATCTTCCTGGGTGGCTTTCATCCTAGCCTCATTTCTTCTCACTGCGTTCTGTCTCTCTGAAAATTATGATGCTTTGTGACCCTCTACGCCACATCTATAACATGTAATCACATACTTACCTTTGACTCTTCCAGCACTTCTTCCTCCTCTTTTATTTTGACTGGTGGTTGCTTCATCCTCCTTCTCACTATATTTAGTTGCACTTGATCTACCTCTGCCTCTAGTTCCTTTTCCCTGAAACTTCTAACACAATCTTCTGTCAATATTTTCTTCCACTTTCAAAGCAACCTGATAGTCTTTGTCTACATTACTAAAGTAATGTGTACTCATCTCATCTTGAATCTGATACTTCATCCCATTCATGTACCTTTCCACTCTTTGATACTCTGATTCTTTTATCCCCAACCTGAGTGACAACTTGAAGAATTCTTCAGTATATTCACGCATCGATGTCTCCTTTTTCTCGAGATTATGTACTTGTCTACACAAGTTTTGTTGGTAGTCAATAGGTAAAAAATTCTCTTTGATTTTACTAACCATATTCTTCACAGTTTGAATATTCTCTAACCAATTATCTTCTCTATCCTTCTGCAACATATCCCATCAAAGTGCAGCATGTCCTTTCAACTTCATAATGGAAAAACAAACATGATTGGGATCTTGAAAATTCTCATACTTGAAGTATCTTCCGAACTCTCCTATCCAATATATAAGAGTTTCAACCCTTAGACTACCATCATAGCATGAAACTTCAACCCTCGCGCTACCTATGTTACTCAAGAAGGGTATCAAATGAATTGTTGGGTCTCCTTCCTTAGCATTTTGTTCAACTTCAATATCTTCCTCAGATTTTGAATCTAACTCAACTTCTCCATTTCTTCTATTCTCCAATTTTTCTATTCTTCTTCTTAATTAGTTGAGTTCTCTATTCTTCACACCTCCTCCTAATGCTCCTCCTCTTCACGGTGACATCCTTATGAGTTGTCTTACAACCCTCACTCGGACCAACATTCGCAGGCCTTACCTCCGGGCATTGTTCTCTCACAACTTAGGAACTTGACCTACTCTGATACCACTTGATGTAGTAGCATGACCCTACAACAATTCTAACACCTATAGGACCATGCTTTTCCTTCATAATGCACAACGAAATTCATTTCTTGAACATTTAACAAAAAAATCATTTACTTTCGTTCTAAGACAAAAATAGAAGAATTTGATTACAACCACAAGAACACAAGCAGGCTGTGAACCCTTACCTTGATCATTTATTTCAGAACTCCTCTATTTACAATGTGGTTAATAGATACAATCCTTCATCGCATGATACAGTCTTTTCTTGATCCCGTTATCTATGGTTATTTGTACCACTTCAATTGACCCTAGTGAATCTCGATTCACTTCTTCACTAAAATGATCAACCCCTTTAGCTCATTTCTTCTCCCTTTTTATCCCTAATGCTTCTCTTGTTGACCTATTTCCATATGTTGAGGAGATGAGCAGACATGATTGTTCCCTGCCCAACCATTTCCCAATTCGAATTTAGTTCCCTCTTATTTCACCAGTTATTGTCACTTGGCGTTTTATCTTCCTGAGACACATGGAGTGGAATTGTAGCATGGAGTTGCAATATATTACCTATAGCATGGAGTTCCAGTGTGTTTCATGTAGCGTGGAGTTGTAGCATATTTCTTCTAGCAGGGAATTGCAACATAGGAGTCACAACATTGTCATTCGTCATTTGGGAACGAGTTGCAACACTATTATTTGTAACAAGGAGTCGCAACACGAGCTACAAAGTAGAGTTGCAACCATATTTATTCATCCTAATTGAACTTGTACATAATTGAAATGTTTTTGGGTGATGCAGATTGCCCAGAACCAAAGATTCTCCTTCATCAAAATGTGATGGTTCTCCCATCATCCTTAGCACAAGAGACTTCTACAGGAAAAGGGAACTCTTATATGATCAAGAGGGAAACATGTAACCCACCATGACCAACTCTTCAAACCCAAAAAATGGGAAATTTTGCCATGATAACCTACAACCTTTATATAATATTAATAGAAATTGAATTAATTCTTCTTTACAATAATAATATGCTCCAAATATCCATCACAAGGTAGCTAGAAATGGTCTCAATAGGGAGGATTTAACACCAAGACAAACTTCTCAAAGGGGCAAGTCGAAATAGGGCGCCTTAGACTATTTTAAGGCACAACTAGAAGAGACAAAATAAGGGACTTTAACTACCAGCCAACTCAAAAAAAAAGTAGTGGAACCAAAATGATTTAAGGAGTTAAAACATAATTCTTAGACAACTTGAATTTTCACAAAAGAACAATAATGGAAGGATGGTCATGGTTTGATTTTGTAGCAAGAAAAATGCCTAGTTGGTAGTGGCTTGACTCTTTCTCAAACAATCATTGGATTAAAGGAAAACTGAGGGAAAATATTTAATTTAAAAGAGATAATGAACTTGGTTATGAGAGATGGGGAAAAATGGTTTAAAGCACATTGATGAGACTACAAAACTACCATTATCCAACAATGCATACATAAATGAAGGTAAGTTTGATTCCATTTCAAAGGTATGAAGGATAAATCCTTTGCATTTTCTTTCGAATTCATTGATTGAGGCTTGTCCATGGTGTCCCTCATCATCCTTCTCTTTCCCTTTAATCCCATTAACTCCCTCAACCAAATTAAATCAATTCAGGCAACATCCGCAACAAATGGACATCCAAAAAATATGTTGAAGCTTGGATTTATTTCAACCACACATCTAGGATTTAACATATATTTCTAAATTTTCACTTCTCTTCACCAAAACCATGTTTCATAGGACCGACAACTAGTTATTTCTACATGCAAAGCATATATTGAAAGTTACATGCTAAGAAGTGTTGAATCAATTCCTCAAAAGATGCAGAGTATGAGGATAGTCCAAGCCACAAAATGAAAGGGAGGCAAGTAATGATTCAAGGGTTTTCCCCTTCTACATTTCGACCCTTGGATGCCTACCAATGATGATGATTTGATCTCATAATTTGATCATTCAAAACCCACTTTTGTGAATGTTAACCATTGATTTTGTCTTTGCCAATATTTGCTTATTTGCAATACATCAATTAAATGCATGGTTGAATGGGGTTCTTCACATGTCAAGTGACTATTATTGGATCACTTTGCAAATTCAATCTATAATATGTGTCTATGAGAATAATTTATTGAGACCTTAACTCTTAGTCAACATACAACTACACCAATCCTTTTACAAATAGTCAAGCATCACTAGGCCAACATATGGAAGCATATGAACAAGCATTACACCTTTGAAACTTATCATGAAGGAAAAATATATATTGCAATCAATCATTTGCACATTCATCCATAGAGTATGAACCAACTATAACCATATGAAAATGTGTCATCCATATGTCATTGTCAATCAACATAGATGCAATCACAATTAACTAGAGATGATAAGCTTATTGGGACAACAAACATTAGTATATTACAATTGCTACTAGTGTGCAGTAGGAGGATACCATACGACCTAATGGATGGTCTAGATTAGGTGATTGTGTGCTAAGATAGTATTGCATATTTGGATTTCAAGGTATCTTGAAAACTTTGTAGGTAGTCTTCTTTACATTGTGAAACCTCAAAATCATATGCATGTTAATAATTTTGGAGATCAAAATTTGGCCACCAAACAAGCATGTTGCTTCCATAAACTTATAGACTTTGAATCTCTGGTTTCACATAAGAAATATTGCATGCATAGTAGCTATGTGGCAGTAGATTCGAACAAACACATGAGGTAGGCACAAAAATCACATCCTTTCCCTAAAAAAGGTCGTAATTGGATGGAGTTGGAATATTGTTTTGTAGTGGGTGAAGAAAAAGGATAATGAAGAAGAATATGGGACCTAAACATCATAACTAGGAATTTATACTATCACCCAGGTTGAGCATTAGGAACCTCTTGGTCATTGTGTCCTTGTTTCAAGGCATAAACTTGCAATATCATAGACTAATAACAATCATGTTAGAAATACACCAACAAACCAAGTGTAGGTAACCAAGGAAATGTTGCCTAAGGTTCTACTAGCTACAGATAACTATCCTTGGGTAGCCATGGAGTGAATTAAACAGATTCAAAGCAAACAAATATAATCAAACACTACAGATGAAAAATCATAAAATTAAGTAATCAACAAAAAGTTACTAGACAAAAGAAAAGGAAAAAAAATGCAAGGAAGGAACCAAAACAAATTAAAATTGTAGAAAATCGAATGATTTGAGTTTTTCCCTTTTATGTTTTTTATTTTTGGAACAATGTACAAAGAAAGGCTAAACTCTCCTTTTCATGGAGGATATCATTTACCATGTTGAAAAACATCCTACTTAATACACGAAAAACAAATTTGGTTTCTACTACTAAAAGAGTCATAATATGCAAGAAAGAAGATAAATAGTTGTGCTACCAACTAGGTCTAAACAATTGTCTAGGGCATGAAGCATGTTAGTAAGAAACATTCAGAGGAACATCCTAGCTATCTTGGAAACCTAAAAGTGATTAATTCAAGAATCCCAAATTTCATCGTGAAAGACAAGCTTGGAAGTTAGATTTTTCTCTTGTTCCTCATAATGAACAATGAACAATTTACAAGAAACTAAATGATTATTGATAGCTTCAAATAGAACTTCATTGTTCTCTTTTACACACGATGATATCCAAGTAATATTACTATCAGTCCCAACCTTATTAGCATAGTTAGAGCAATAGGATTGAGGATATTTATCATAAATCAAAAGAATATTTAGGTTAAGAAAAACAATCTCATGGGTTATGATAGAGTCATGGAATGGAGCTTCCCCTAAAAAATATTTAGGCTTGAAAAGACTTGAATTATCCTTTTCCCTATCTTCACAAGTGTCAGTTTCAGCCCTCATGACACAATATTTGAAGGAAAAACAATGTTGATTAAGCTTATCATTCAAATCTTCAGGCATATGGTTACCCTTAGGAGGAAAGTGAGCCTTGACCCATGAGCATGTCTATGAGAGATCATCATCTTGGTAACTATTGGTCAAAGAGTCCAAGAAGTATGTTGCAGGCCATGAATGATCACCTTTGAGACTTGATCAAAATCAACACAAAGATGGTAATAGGGCTATAATTCCTTGTTATTATCCCTATTAGCAAGAAAATAATGATTGGGTTCCCCACTCTTAGACACAACTAGGCTCCCGAATGAATCAAGCTCAAATAAATCAATTTCCATGTTATCAAAATGTAGGCTAGTAGTGTCTACATTAAGTTATGAATCTACCTCCCGATGATAAAGGATGTTACTTAGCTCTAAAAGGCTATCAACAAGGCAATTCTAAGAGGCATTTACATTTTTAAGGGTTTGTATTTTGTCTCACACCTCTCACCCTTAAGTAAAACATCATTCTATGAACCTTGGAGAGGGGGATTACTAGCATCAGGGGTAATGATATTAATATGAGTATCTATAGTGGTAGCATGAGGCATACAATCACTACTAACTTGGCTAATACCAACTAGAAAAAGGGCCTCATCAAAAGGGAAGATGTCACACAACACTTACTTCAAAGAGAGTTGTAGACAAAAGAGACATCGACAAAAGGATTACAAGTAAGATTTTTCTCATGATATAATCCATACTTAGGATAATCAATTGGGTTTCTAATTTCTTGAAGGAGGGAGCTTGGGGTTTGAGAGTAATCTTCCAATAGAGAAAAAAAATTCAACTATTTCCTCCTATTGTTTCCTATATTTATTAAGCGAGGTAATCCTCGTAGCCTCCAAAATTGCATTACAGGCATTATGATCATGATGCTTATCACAAAAATAAAAACAAAGGAGGTTAATGAATGGATTAAGTCAATCATTAAGTTCCCAAATATTGCTTTAAAAGGCTAAAAAAATTATCCCATGCCAAAATGGATTGATTTGGAAGAGAATTGAATCATTTGGCAACTTCCTTTGGAAGTGCATGAGGAAAGATACAAACCATAAGTGTAGGATCAAATATTTCATTTAAATAACAATATTCCAAGAAGGTTTTAATGTGCTCATTTGGATATTCATGAGGAAATCCCCTTAATTGAGGAAGCTCATCAACCAAACACTAGAATCCTAGACTATAGTTTGGAAAACCAGGGATATCACTGGGTATTACCATTGGCCACCAAAAATATGTCATGGTTGGTAAATCTCATGCATACCACAACATCCCATCACAAGGTCAAATAGTATTGAATCTTTAGTATATATAGGAAAAATTTAAAGAAACTAAGGAACTCATTCCCCAATGGAGTCGTCGGTTATGTTGATGCCAAAAGTGGACTTTAGGCAAAAGCATTGAAAACATCCTTGTAGGGATCTTAAGGGGAAATAATGGGGATGGAAACCTAGGTACTGCTTAAAGACCCATACTCACTAACTACGATATTAGGTTTATCAATTAGTTGAGTTAGTGGAATTGTTCCCCTCAAGAGCATTAGTCCTCCAATTATATGTGCAGGTTACTTTTATGATGTGCATTATGTTAGGGGTTGAGTTTAGTTAAAAGTTCTATTAATATGTAGATATGATCCTAGCTAATGATGCAAGGTTAATTTGAATTTTAGTTTAAGCTAATAAATGTGGGTACATTATTAAGATATATGTATATGATTGTAAACAAAATCTTAAAATGTCAAACTCTACATGAATATTAACTAGAAACCGAAGGGAAACAAACCATACGATGTTGTCCACAAATGCAATGAACTTGCTAGGTTAGAAACAAATGAGCAATGAGTTATGAAAGTAAATTTTTTTATAGATTAAACACATGAACAATGGAGAAGAAAATATATAATAATAGCTACAAAAATGAGGTAAATTATGCATATATACGATAGACAAATAAAAAAGATAAAGAGAATAACATATTCAAACCATTGAAATGAAAGAATGCATATGAGATCAATAAATGCAATACAACCCAATAATTTATTGGTTTATATAAAGTTCTCTATACAGCCAGGGAAACCCCAATAATCCTAGAAACCAATTTGGATTTCAACAAACACAATGTTTCAGAAACCATGTGATGTTCAAAACAAGTTAAACCCTGGGCTGGGTGAAGCCCCAGACGATGTGAAGCCTTAGTCAACTCTACACTCAAATTTTTTGAAGGGAAATTGTAGTCATGAAAAAATTAGTCCCGTGGAAAATTATAGGAAAATACATTCTTGAAGCAAATAAACAAATGTTACCTCCTAAGGGAAGCACATTAGCATTCACCCTTAATGTTGGACCTTAAGTTGTATCCTTCCTACCATTGCTAGCAATGTCAGGCTATGAAAGAGTTCAAAGAATGAAAAAAAATGAACAACATAATCAGAACAAGAGTTGTACATGCTCTCTCCCTCTCCCACCCTTTGGTGGGCCCTATTCCTCTTCTTTATAGGAGGCTAAGTGGCACGTGAACAATCACCTTTGCCTCTTGATTTTCCTCTAGAAGTTAATTTTTGGAGAATTTTAATTTTAAAAATTTGAAAGTGGGAAATTGAAAAGATAAAAGGTCAAACCTGGGGTCCTAGGCTGACTAAGGTCTTGACTCACTAGTGTGCACTTTTTCCTCAAGTATATATTTTAAACAATATCATTCCATTCAACAAGTATTGTCCTTTTTAATTCACTTTGAAATGGTAAACATGACAAAGCAAACCACGGAATCCATAATCTATATAACAATTGATAATATTTTATATAAACATCTTTAACTGTCAAATGTTGTCCATTTCATCTGTGTTATCGCACAATTTGTACTTGTCCAAATCCCAAGACAAGTAGGTGAAATTGGCATAACAACAAGATAACCCACCATTGTCACTTTAGTGGGAAATCCCCACTTTTAGGGATGGATGAAATTCCAACCCAAGGGAGGTGTCCTAGGTAACCTAAAGGGTTGGGAAAGCTAAAGATTCGATCAAGATATACCCCCCCTCTCACTGGTTTCCCAAATCAGAGGTCTATGTTTGTAAAATTGATCTAGAGGAATAGAAATTGTGTACATGCCCAGAACAAGAACAACATAGCATATATATAGCAATTTCCAAGTACCAAAATGATATTAAGACCTCAACAGACAATAGAAAATGTAAATATATGGTGGCTGAAGTGAAAATGCAGCAAGTTATCAGTTTACAACAACAATTAATCTTTTGTAACAACCACAAGAAGTACAACTCAGAATAGCATGAAAGTACAATGAAAACTTAGCTTTTATCCAATAGATCAATTAACACTTTCTAAATGCAATTTATGAACATGTTAAGCTAATGTTAGATCAATGCATGCAACAAATTACAAGGTTTTATATGGCTGTAGCAATGTTTTTGTAACAACAACAACACAATTAGTAAGTTTAGCTAAGCTAGGGTTAGTAAGAGTTAGTAGAAGCTTAGGAAGATAGGATATAAGAGTTGTTTGTTCAATTCCTTCACAAGATAGAGAAAGTAGACAAGTGCCTTTTGGGATTATGGAGACATTTACAACAACAACAAATACTTGGAGAAATAAATGATAGTATGGTCTAAGGATGGAGAGATAAAGTCTTGAGGTGTTGGCACTTCAATGCCCCAAGATTTGAATCTCAAAGATGGAATTTTGGCTAGAGTGCAAGCTCTTTTTGGGCTATAGCGAATTCCTCTTCTCCTTGGACACTTGAAATACATTTTGCAACAAGCCACTAGAATAGGATTCCTAAAGTGCTAGCACTTTGGGGCTTTAGAATCGTAATCTAGACAAGATCCTCTTGACAATTTCAATAAGTGGAAATAACTAGAGAGAGGAAGAAACACCTTATGTTCCTTTCCTAGGGTTTAAGCAAGCAATATCATAATATTCACTATGAACAAATAAAATTAACCACAAACATTTAAGCATGAAATAAAATTTGCAGAATTTACTTACTTCACCAAGAATAATCAAGCATAAAACCCTAGTTCCAACACTTTACCATCACAAAATATCCAATAGACATCCAAAATAGCTTCTCCAATAGGTGTGCACCAAGTAAAGAGACCATAAACACCAAAGATAGCAAAATTTTCTGCCAAATCACCAAGTGTAGTGAAAATTTCAGTCCTACTATCTTATGAGAGGAAGAGTTATGTCTAAAAATGAAATGGGAAAGGTGTATTTATATCACCTTTTCCCCTAAAATGTCAATGTAAAAAATAAAACCAAGGCCGACCTCAACGATTTTCCCTTTTAATTACAAAATTTAACTTTTACATAAAATAACCCTAAACAAGGGTTACATCATGCCCTTTTAGGATGACGTTAGGCCTCCTAGTTGAAGTGCTAGGCTAGAGAAGTACGGCGCTAGGCCTCCAAAGGCCATCCATCAAATCATCATGTGCCAAGTGTCACGTCACAAGCCTCCCTCATCAAAAAACCATCTCCATCAAGCCATAGTGACATCATGGGCTATAGGGGTGGCGTCCAAGCCTCCAAAGGCTAGCGTCCTTCTTCACTGTGTGAATGGTGATCACAAGATTGTCCCATACATGGAGTCTCTACATCCATCCTTGGGCTCCAAAGCCCCATGAAGGTCCTAACAAAGTCATCTCCTCATGAATACTTGTCCACCAAGAAAGGTCCTGCAAAGACAAACAGGTACGCCCTCCAAGGGTCCATAAGTCACAAGAATCATGCCAAGTAAGCCACATCTAATAATAGAACCACCCAAACATGTGCATCAAACCCGCATTTTCAAACTAAACAAATTCTCAAAGACCTTATACAATTTTTCAAATTTAGGTGTGGGAGGGGTGTCAAGGCATCCTATTGGGCTAATCAATCCCAAAGTCAAAGGTGCTTCCCAGGGAAAACCTATTTAATCGATGTATGAGTATGAGGTGGAGTGTGGTAATACTTCTGGGCATGGGGTTCATGACATACAAGGGTTTGTATTGTCTCATTTATGGGTGCCTTTGTAGAGGGTGTTAGCACCATGATTTTCATACCTAGAGTTAGAGGTTTGTCCAAAGTTTTCAAAGTCGTGACATGATCTTGAGAAAATCAAGGAATTTCTAGATCAGTCATAGGTTACGGTGAATATCATGTCAAAATGTATTATGGCTCATCATCACCTTTCACAAGTTTAGAAAAGGAACAATCATGACACCCCATGTCATCGGTATCGTTGCAAACTTCAAAAGCATACCCATGGTGCAAGTTTATTGCAAAAAGGCTTTGGTTGCATTCATTTGTTGCGCGTTGCGCAAAGGATGTTGTCGCACAGAGGATGTCGTTGCCCATAGGATTTCATCGCGCAAAGGATGTTGTCGCACATAGGATGCTTTCGTGCAAAGGATGTCATCGCGCATAGGATATTGTCGTGCAGAGGATGTCGTCGCGCATAGGATGTTGTCGCGCATAGGATGTTTTCGCGTAGAGGATGTTGTCGCGTAGAGGATGTTGTCATGCAGAGGATGTTGTCACGCATAGGATGTTTTCACGCATAGGATGTTGTCGCGCAGAGGAGGTTGTCGCGCATAGGAGGTTGTCACACAAAGGATTTTCCCGCGCACATGCTATAGGGCGCGCTGTGTAAATGACTGGTTTAGTGGTAAACTTCAAGATCCATTTCTGACCAAATGGAGAGGCATTTTGAAAATACCCGAGAGGTCTTTGTTGAGGACAATCCAAATAATAAAAACGTCTCTCATATTTGAAAAAGGTGTCACGGATTGGGATATTTGAACGAATCTTTGAGCCCTATTTTTCAGCTTTCATGATTTCCTGTGCTCTTATATTCACTTCTGTAATTTCTGTCTAAATCGGAACGTGATTTCAAATCTAGAATTCACTGCGCAATGCTCTATATTTGCACCATTTAGAAAAACTGTGATTCTTCTAAGTTAACTCTGAATTCATCCCCAATAGTGCTCCAAGTTGCTTCATGTGTTTTTCTCTCACCACACACAACAATTTTTAACTGAAGATTGTTGCTCATTTAGCCTTTATCCTCTCGAGTTCAGTCACTGAGTCATTTGTTTCTATCGCTTTCTTAAATCGACTCCATTTCCCAATGGTACTTTCTCTCTTGCTTTTCCTACAATCCCTTTTAAAATAAAAATAAACTTGTCCTATTGTAGAATCTGACCTCTATGCATTTATTGATGAAATATTTGAGTTATTACCAGTCATTAGACATACGAGAGAGCCCTCTCTAATTGTATAGATCAAAATACAATCTAAAGTTGGTTAAAACAGTTACCTTGGGGATTTCTTTGATACAATCCAAAGAAATTACCGAGTGCTAACATTTTGGCGCCGTTGTCAGGGACAAAATTGAATGAAACTTTCCTCGGGAAGAACGACATTGTTTTAGTTCTAAGGTCTGAGAGCAATAGACACTTAGGCACATATGGGTTGTATTTCTGCTCTGGAGACTCCACAATCAGAAAATCAGTTTGAAGGTGATTCCATTGGCATAAGAATCCAGAGCTAAAGTTTTCATGGCGACTTGATTGTTCAAAGAGCTCGAGGTATGAAGAGTTTCTTGGATTCAGAATGGTAAGCTTGGCTTTCAATCTGGGTACTTCATCAAACAAAACAACAAGGTTGGTGGCAGACCTTGTTTCTCTTCAAGATTTCAGAAATTGGATTGATGTGTCTCCTAAGCATTATTGGTGTGGAGATATTCGTTCTTCATTATTATCTTATTTGGATTCATGTCATATATTTAGTCAAGAAGATAAGTTAGAATGTTTACGGAAGCTTATTATGGAACTTGAGATAGAACAAGAAGCACAATTTATATCCCAAGATTCATCTCCTTTTGAAGAATTTTCTGACCAAGAACAAGAACAATATGAATTAAATACAGATGAAGCACCATTAACTCGTTCAAAACAATATAAAAGAGGGTATGAGGTTGCCATGTTTCATTGTTACAAGCATTATGGTCTCAGGACCGAGGTTAGTAGTCCAAAGTTCATCCTACCAATAGAAAATGAATCTTCAGTCAGTAAACGGTCCTCATATAGAAATAAAGATGTTGTTCAAAAATGTTTTTATGACATGGACAATGTGAACAGTCAGAAAGAACCATTTAAATATGATCTCATTGTTGGTCATAAAGAAGTGATAGTTGTTTCTGCTCTCAAAGATCCTTTTGAAGCTTTGTTGAAATATTCAATCGGAATGGGCTATGTAATGTTTGAACATGAGGACAATTTCAAATGGTGGGATAACTTGTCATATTTCAGTTTTGACTTTATGACTGGAGGAGCTTAAAGCAAGCTGCAGTCAAGAAACCATTTGCTTGACTGGCTTCATTGGAAATATGGGATTACTTGATTTGGCATTTGTTCTTAGTAAAGTAGGGTAGGTAGGAGTATGAATAAGCTTGGTTCTACGAGCATTTATTTCACCAATCTGTAGTTTTCATTTTCAGCTTAGTTGATTTCAGTTTGGGGCATACATAGTTTTGGGTTTTCAGCAGATACATGTGACAGGTCAGATCAGAGTTTTCAATGGTTCGGGAACAACTCAATGGATAGGCACAGGGTCTATGAGTTATTTTCTACCTCACTAGGAGGATAGCATCCCCGTTGGAGCTAGTTCTTAGCACCATGGTTTTCATAGCTAGAGTTAGAGGTTTGTCCAAAGTTTTCAAAGTCATGACATGATCTTGGGAAAATCAAGGAATTCCTAGATGAGTCATAGGTTAGGGTGAATATCATGTCAAAATGTATTATGGTTCATCATCGCCTTTCATAAGTTTAGAAAAGGAACAATCATGACACCCCATGTCATTGATATCGTTGCAAACTTCAAAAGCATACCCATGGTGAAAGTTTATTGCACAAAGGATTTGGTTGCATTCATTTGTTGTGTGTTGTGCAAAGGATGTTGTCGCGTAGAGGATGTTTTCGCGCAGAGGATGATGTCACGCAGAGGATGTTGTCGCACAGAGGATGTTGTCGCGCAAAGTATGTCGTCGCGCATAGGATATTATCGCGTAGAGGATGTCGTCGTGCATAGGATGTTATCGCGCATAGGATGTTTTCGCGCAGAGGATGTTGTCGCACAAAGGATTTTGTCGTGCAGAGGATGTTTTCACGCATAGGATGTTGTCACGTAGAGGATCTGTCGCGCATAGGAGGTTGTCACGCAGAGGATTTTCCTGTGCACGGGCTACAGGGTGCGCTGCGTAAATGACTAGTTTAGTGGTAAGATTCAAGATCCGTTTCTGACCAACTGGAGAGGCATTTTGAAAATCCCCGAGAGGTTTTTTTCGAGGAAAAACCAAATAATAAAAACCTCTCTCATATTTGAAAAAGGTTTCACGGATTGGGAGATTCGAACGAATCTTTGAGCCCTATTTTTCATTTCATCTTTCATGATTTCATGTGCTCTTATATTCACATCTGTAATTTATGTCTAAATCATAACGTGATTTCGAATCTATAATTCACTACGCAGTGCTCTAGATTCGCGCCATTTAGACAAACTATGATTCTTCTAAGTTAACTCTAAATTCATCCCCAGCAGTGCTCCGAGTTGCTTCATGTGTTTTTCTCTCGCCCCACACAACGATTTTTAATTGAAGATTGTTGCTCATTTAGCCTTTATCCTCTCGAGTTCAGTCACTGAGTCATTTTTTTCTATCATTTTATTAAATCAACTCCATTTCCGAATGATACTTTCTCTCTTGCTTGTCCTACCATCCCTTTTAAAATAAAATAAAAACTTGTCCTATTGCAAAATCTGACCTCTGTGCATTTATTGATGAAATATTTGAGTTATTACTAGTCATTAGACATACGAGAGAGCCCTCTCTAGTTGTATAGGTCATAATACAATCTAAAGTTGGTTGAAATAGTTACCTCGGGGCTTTCTTTGATACAGGCCAAATAAATTACCGAGTGCTAACAGAGGGTGTGATGCCCTTCATCCACGATGCAAAAATTTTGCAAGCCCATTTGCCATTGATTTATTAAAGTGTTTCCAAGTTGAAAACATGTGGAGGGGCACTAAACTAAGTAATAAAAACAAATCCCACACATGCTCTACCTTGGTTACACTTGATCATGCTTTCCTAGGTTGAAGACAATAGGGGGTACTAAAAAGGAAATACATAGCCTACATATGCTCTACCCTGGTTGGCATGATCAATTAGTTAGTTATTCATTTTACTAGTCCCTTATTTTTCTTGTGAGAAGCATTTAATTTCTCTCGGAATCCATGGGTGATAATCTAGAAGGTTTATTATTGTATTTTATCTTTTTCCAGCTACATTTCCCTATGGGCCTTCAACCCCTTCTTCCCATGAAATGAGGTACAACCCCTTCTTGGGTTAGTGCACTCGAAAATCTCAAAAGATCTGGAGACAGAAGGAAATAAGTATGGAAAGTGATAAGTATGATCGAGAATGGTACAATGACTCTTCAAGGAACCCCCAGTAACACCCTATTCCCAAGGGTGACCAACTTATTAGGACGTAATGACACCCACCAAGGTTAAATAAGGAAAAGAGTATACTTTCCAAGAAAATGTTCTGTAATCAAGAAAGAATTATTTGCAACATGTTCAAATGCTTGAAATATTAGGGTGACACTTACCATGATACTGGACTTATTACCTCATGAAGCAAGATTTGTTGTCCTCTGGGGCCAAGTCGGTGTGATGGATGTTGCTCTGTTTTCGATGATGTATGACAGTGCATCAATGAATAGGAGGGGCCATGTGGGGCTATGCTAGTCATTCTATCTCTAGACACTCCATGTCAACTACCTGTGGGCCTCAAGACATGATCTCCTTAGTTACCCCTAGGTTGAGGGGGTAACAATCTGATTGTCCATATAGGTCTCCAAAAACCAACATAGTCTAAAGTAAGACATGTAAAAGATCCATTAAACTACATTGTCTACTGTAAAGCATGGAGGTTATTTTTGGTGTATAAACAAACATGTCAAACTTAACCTCCATATTCGAGCTACAACACTTCATGGAGCATGGATTTCTTGTGATATTTTTTTTCATACATAACTTTGTTAATTTGCACTACAATTCCATCCTTTGTTGGGATCATAATTGTCTCTAGGAATTCATCTAATTCTTTGATAGTGGGGTGTCTCTCAACAGATGGTAGGGTTGATATTCCCTGCAATGGCTAATAAAAAGTTGAATGAAGTAACCAACATCTATAACCTAGCCTTCAACATATCATGCATGCAAAAATCAAGTAATCAAGTAGCCTCATGGTAGCTGGGATTGCAAGGGAAATAGGAAAAGGTAAGGCTCGACATAGTAATACATGGGTATCTATTGGTAAAACATTTCAATGTAACTCTTATCATTTTCATCCATCTTGCAAATTATTTCCAAAATAAGTAAAAAAAAAAATTACAAGCAGGTAAGGTCTCTTTTACTTATTTTTAGATCCATAAATATTGGATAAGCTAGTAGGAACACTCCAACATTAGCATGCATATGTGTATGATATTAAAAATATGTCTATAGGAATATGGGTTAAGGTTCATATGAAAAGCGCAAGTGTAGGCGATATCCATGTGCTACACAGGCTCCCAGATTGGGCTGCAAATTAACCATTTTCAACGCATTGAAGAACTTGGTATGGTTGTAACATTATACTACAAGTAAACACAAAGTTTGCAACATATACCAAATTAAATACAAGGTTGATGCTATTCATTCCTACAATCAAACACCAACACAACACTATATAATTGATGACAAAAAATAAGGCAAAGATCTAGATCTCAAACATAGATACCCAACAACCTACTATATGTGTGAGATTAATAAACTCAAGGCGGAAATCTAATAGCTCTCCCATCACCCTTAGCACAAGAGACTTCTATAAGAAAATGAAACTCTTATATGATCGAGAAGGTAGGTTGGAACTAGTCATGGCCAACTCTTCAAACCCCCAAAAGGGAAAAATTTTCCATGATAACCCCTTTAGACATCATTGATAATATCTAAATGAAGTCTTGCTTACAATAATATTGTGCTTGAAATATCCATCATATGGTAGTTGGAAATGGTCTCAACATGGAGGATTTAGCACCAAGACAAACTTCTCAAAGGGGCAAGTCAAAATGGGTTTCCTTGGACTATTTTAAGGAACAACCAGGAGAGACAAAATAAGGAACATTAACCGCTGGCTAGCTAAAAACAAATAGTATTGGAACCAAAAAAATTTAAGGAGTTAAAATGTAAGGCTTAGACAACTCTATTGATGGAAAAGGACAACAAGGGAAAGTTGGCCATGGTCTGAATTTGTAGCAAGAAAAATGCCTAGTTGGCCATGGTCTGAATTTGTAGCAAGAAAAATGCCTAGTTGACCGTGGTCTGATTTTTGGTCAAATAATCATTTCTACTTTTCTTTATTGTTTCCATGTTTTCCATTATTCTCCTTAATTCTTGTATTATTGGTTTACACTTGCTTTATTGCCTCTTCTTTCCATTGTTACAAGTCTGATTCTATGAACTCTCAAAATTCTAGGGTTTTCCATCTTTGTAACTACAACAAATACTCAATCACCAATTTTCCCAAGGCCTCAACATGCTTTGATCCCAAAATGATGTAGAAATAATAGGTGATGAACCCTAACTATCCTTAACATGTGGGATTCAACCCATAAGCATGTATAATAAAAAATCCCAAAAATATACTCCAATAATCACATAATTGTCATAACATGTATACTCATTCTCGTTTAGACTACATGTGCAAAGGTATGTCTCTACAGTATGCTTCCACAAGTACTAGTATCATACTTTGGCTACATTTTGGAACTTATTCTTACAAATGTAATAAACAAACTCGAACACTTGAGCTCCTTCCTATTCTTCAAACTTTGTCTTTAAAGGACTCATATGTCATTCTCTCACCCCCAACCAATCCATTGTCTTCACTTCCTGAATTTTGCATGCTTCCTTTCCCACAACTACTCTTGCAACAAACTCTACTCTTTCCTTATGGTTTGGCCTCTTTCTATCAAAGCCTTCTTCTTCTTATAGACTAATTATTCCTCTCTTTGGGTCCATCTCCTATGTGCTGACCTTCCTACTATTGGCACCAAGCCCATCTCTTTCTTGCAACATTCTCTTAACCTCCACATCAATGACCCTAACCTTTTGTTGATGCCCAAAGTGGACTTTAGGCAAAAATACCTTTCTAGGGCTCTCAAGGGGAAATAATGGGGATGTAAAATGAGGTATTGCTTAAATCTCTAAACTCACTAACTATGATGTTAAGTTTATTAGATAGTTGATTTAGTGGAGTTGTTCCCCTTAAGGGCTCTAGTCCTCCAATTATATGTGTGTGTTACTTTTCTGATGTGCCTTATGTTAGATGTTGATTTTAGTTAAAAGATCTATTAGTATGCATATTTGATCCCAATTAATGATGCAAGGATAATTTGAAGGTCAATCTAAGCTAATAAACGGAGCTAGATTATTAAGACAACTACATATGATTGTAAACCATATCTGAAAAGGTCAAAATCTACATGAATATCAACCCAAAATTGAAGGGAAACAAACCATATGATATTGTCCAAAAATTCAATTAACTTGTTAGGCTAGAAATTGATGAACAATGAGCTATAATATTTAATTAAGTTACATATTAAACACATGGTAAACTATGCATATATACAACTGTCAAATAAAAAAGATATTGAGATTACCATATTCAAACAATTGAAATGAAAGAATGTATAGGAGAGAAATAAATGCAAGACAACCCAAGAATTTATTGATTTTATATAAAGTTATTTGTACAACCTAGTAAACCCCAAGAATCCTAACAATTGGTTTGGATTCCTACAAACAAGATGTTTCTAAAACTATATTGTTCAGAACAAGTTAAACATCGGGCTAGGTGAAGCCCCAAACAACATGAATCCTTAGCCAAATCCACACTCAAATTGTCTGAAGGGAATCTACAATCGCGACAGAATTAGTCTCGTGGAAAAATACAAGAAAACACATTAATGAATAAAATAAGCAAATGACGCCTCCTAAGTGAAGCACCTCAACTTTCACCCTGAACGTTGGACCTTAAGTTGTAGCCTTCTTTCCATTACTAGCATTGTCAAGCTATAAAAAGGATGAGAGACTGGAAAAAATGAACAACATAAGTAGAATAATATTTGTACCTACTCTCTCCCTATCACCCCCTTTGGCAAGTCCTCTTCCTCTTCTTTATAGGAGGTCGGGTGGTAGGTGAACAATCACCACTGCCTCTTTGTTTTCCTCCAAAATTTAATTTCTAGTGTATTTTAATTTTAAAAATTTGAGCGTACAAACTTGAAAAAACAAAAGGTCAAACATAGGGTCCCTGGGCTGACTAAGGTGTCAACTCAATAGTGTGCACTTTTTACTCAACTCTATATTTTAAACAATATTATTCAATTCAATAATTATTCACCTATTTACATCACTTTGAAATTATAAACATGAAAAAGAAAACCACGACATCCATAATCCATATAGTAGATGATAAATATTTATATAAATATCTCTAACTGTCAAATGTTGTCCATTTCAATGGACTGTCCATATAGGTCTCCAAAAACCAAAATTTTGATATTCAGCTTGAATAAAAAAATATGTTTTTTTTTCAAGGAAAATAAAAGGTCTCCAAAAACCAACACAATCTAAAGTAAAACATGTAAAAGAACCATTAAAATGCATTATCTATTGTAAAGCATGTAGGTTATTGTTGTTGTATAAACAAACATGTCAAAAATCTCCATATTCTAGCTACAACACTTCACAGGGCAAAGATTTCTTGTGATAAATTTCTCCATACATGACTTTGTTAATTTGCACTATAGTTCCATCCTCTGCAGAGATTGTAATAATCTTTGGGAGTTCATCCAATGATTTGATAGTGGGGTGTCCCTCAATAGCTAGTAGGGACAACATTCCTTGTAATTGATGATGACTGAAGGAATCGACATCTATAACTTAGCCTCCAACATAACATGCATGCAAAAATCAAGTAATCAAGTAGCATCGCAAGAAGCCGGGATTGCAAGGGAAATAGGAAAAGGTAAGTCTTGACATAGTAAGACTTGGTTATTTATTGGTAAACCATTTCTATCTAACTCATATCATTTCCATTGATCTTGCCAATTGTTTCCAAAATAAGTAAAAAAAAATATAGCTAGTCCAGGTATCTTTTAATTCATTTTAGATCCATAAATCTTGGATAAGCCAATATAGAAATCCCAACTTTAGCATGCATATGTGTATGATCATAAAAATAAGTATGTAGGAATATGGATTAAGGTTCATATGAAAATCACGAATGCATATGAAATCCATGTAATACATAGGCTCCCAGATTTGGTTGCAAATTCACCACTTTCAACACATTGAAGGACTTGGTATGGTTGTAACATTATGCTACATGTAAACAAAAAAATTGTAGCATATACCGAAGTAAATACAAGGTTAATGCTAGTCATTCCCATAGATCAAACACCAACAAAACACTGTATATGTGGTGACAGAAAATGAGGAAAAGCTTTGGATCTCAAACACATATACCCAACAACCCACTATATGTGTGATATTGATAAACTCAAGGCATAAATATGATGGCTCTCCCATCATCCTTAGCACATGAGACTTCTAGAGGAAAAGGAAACTCTTGTATGATTTTTACTGTTGTATAACAATATTTTGCTCAGTGACATATAATGAATACATATGTATTTATTAATTATTGAATGATGATATTTACATTGAAGAGGGACCGACTTAAATATAGCGAAGGTTCCCTTTGTACGAAGAGTCATGACTTTACATTTATTATAACTTTATTATATTATATTTTATGATTATTTTAGCTTTATTTACTATTTATTTTGTATATAACATTGCCCTTCGCTTAAAATTACTTTGTCCTCAAAGCAAAGGTAATGAAGGATATAACTGTAAAAAATGCTCCCAAACTATGTCTTCTTCTAGAAGATTCTTCCATTTAACAAGATATTCCTTGATTATTTGAGAACACAATCTTTTTGAGACTTGATATTGGCAGTTCTTTCAATCCAAATGTTGAAAATAAGTTTTTTGTCGCCCAATGAGAGGGTTTCAACGAAATGAGCGATTCTTTCATCCAATGGCGCCAACATCTCCAAATATTTGGTACGATCATAAGGGGCAAGAACAGAGACTAGTGTGACCATCGTACCAAGCCAATTCTTCAGAGAAGAAACATTTTCAAACAATTTTCCATTACATTGTTGGATCTCTCCAACTAACCATAGTAGCGCATAAAAAGCTTTATAACCATTATCCTTGTTAGTATTATTAGATTTAACATGATCTATGTTACCCATCAAGTCTTTGAACAACTTATACGTGCACTTATCCATTATTGCAGGGGGTGTATTTCTTTTAAAACAACGTACAATATACTTCTTTACTCTATCACGAGTCAGATTGTAGCGATTTTCATTCCCATTTGAAATCACATATAATAGTTGTGGCATAAACTCCTCTGGTGACTCTAAAAGTTCACATGGAGACTTGCATGGATTCATACCAAGTCTGGTAGCTAAACTGTTCAAGGTATTTATTTGCAGAGATGATAGCAAGGATATAAGTTGATTTTCTCACTCACGGATCTAACGTACAACATCCAAATATTGCCTACATTCCTCAATGTAGTCATGAAACAACAATTCTAAAGCAACTAGTAAAATACCCAAGGCTTCATCCATAGAGGAGAAACGAAGGCTTTTGCTTGCTTCAAAAGAATACATGAGCTTAATACATTTAATATATTCATCCACACGATGAGAACTTGTTACCTCGACTTCAAGAGACCGCTTATCCAAAGACTAGCATTCAAAAAGCATGGTTTTATAAAATTCATACTTTCTCAAAACTTGAGAATGAAGATAAAGAGGATTCCCTTTACGCTCTGCTCCATCTGAATTGATCAGCCGTAATTTTTTATCAGCAATGTTCGTATCTCCCAATAGTAGCAGTTGTTTTGACATTGTTTTCTTTTTAGAATTAACTTCTAACAAAAGACCGTTTTCTACTCTTTTATCTAATGAATTTGTTTTGGATTCAATGAAGATTTCATTGTCGCTCCAAGTTGAGCAGGGGTTGAGATGAAGGCATAGGTAGGAGCCAATGTGTGTTGGAGATGGCCCTCTGTGTTTTCCTTTCTCATATCATAATCAACGTTTAATTTTTTATGCCCACTTATGTTTTTGTTTTTGAGGAGAGACTGGCGATTGCATGCTTTTTGCATTGAAAGATCTTCTTCATTGCCATGGATCTTGCCCTCCTCTTTTTCTTCATGGGCCTCTCCTTCTTCGGCAATTTAATCATTGGTGTATGGCTCTATGATTGTAGGGAAACTCATATGAATATTCCTGTACAGAACAATTTCTCTTCTCTTTCCCTCAACTGGATCAAATTCCTTAGGGCGAGGTTCAATTTCAATGTTGTATAAAAATGGTGGTGGAGGTGGTGGTGATGAAGATCTAGATGAGCTTGAAGTACTCCCTTGCTTGTTGCGACATCGATAACCTTAATTTTTTAATAGTTTTACGAGCTCAACATGTTTTTTATCCTGATCTTGCTTCATGACATCTATATTGTTTTATATTTCGATCCTAAATTCTGCCATAATTTCACCTTCAAGATTTTGTGATATCTCTTGTTTGAGTGCATCATTACTTTTTCTTATCTCATCTTTTATATTATCATGATTTTTGTTGGCTATATCTTTGAGTGTATTGAATTCCTTTCCCATTCGTTCCAACTATTTTTTAGATCTGTCATACTTTTAGTGGTTGGAGGTGTATATTTGTGTCTCATTTTGGCGAGGTGAGGATATATATATTTGTAACTTTATTTACTTTCATACTTTTACCATCTTCATTTTCATGTTATTCACTTTTACGTGAACACTTATAAAACTTATGCTCCACGTAAAAGAAAGATTACTTTTACCTTTTTTCCTTTTCACGTTATTCACTTTTACGTGAATACTTATAAAATTTATCCTCTACGTAAAGAAAGATTACGTTTACCTTTTTTCTGTTATGAACATCTATTTATATGTATTTATGTCCCTGTGTGGGTATATAATCAAGCCCTCCTTCTCAATTGTAATCATCATCTTTTATCAATTATTTATATTTAAACATTATTATACATTTGCATTCCTGGTTATCTATTACATTTTCCTTTTCACATTATTCACTTATATGTGAATAATTATAAAATTTATCCTCCACATAAAGAAAGATTTGTATTTCTTGTTTTTGTGTGCCAAGATCTTGGCTCTGATACCAATGTTGTATAACAATATTTTGATCAGTGGCATATAATGAATATATATGTATTGATTAATTATTGAATGATGATCTTTACATTGAAGAGTGACCGACTTAAATATAGCCAAGGTTCCCTTTGTACGAAGAGTCATGACTTTACTTTTATTATTATTATTTATAATCACTTTATTATATTATAGTATATTATTACTTTAACTTTATTTATTATTTATTATGTATATAACAGTTACCCCCTCACTTCTAGGGGTAACTAGAGGAGATTTTTTTTCCATGATCCACATTTCAAATAACAGTTCCGATGATGACAATATGGACACTCCACAGACAATTGTTCACATATGCCTTCCATTGCATGCTCAACTCACTCGCATCAAATGATACGGTGCACTACACACTGAGGTACATTGTTTTTGTTGGGTATGTGTTATATTCTTTGCATGTGTGTGTGTGTGGGTGCGTCATACATTGTTTTTGTTGGGTATGTGTTATATTCTTTGTATGTGTGTGTGGGTGTTAAATACATAATTAAGGCTCGACGATCCTTTCACTCTAGGGTTTCCCTGCAGGCCGAAGCTTTCCTAGTCCTGTATGTGGTGTATCTCCTCGGTTACGATAACGCTCGGGTAATCTGCAGTCCGTGGGTCGATGGGATTCGGCAACTTCAAATTTGTTTCGGGCGGTTTTTGCTATTTTTAGCCGGATTTTGCTATTTTTAGTCGATTTGTAAATTAATCCCGATTAAGGGATTAGGATTTTGGAATCTTACCTAATACCTGAAACATTGTATATATTGTATGTAGGGTGAATGGTGAAAATTCGATATAATGAAAATAAGAAAGGTTTTCCTATTATATTTCGTAAAAATCTCTCGCGGTACCTCGTGGTATGAGCCATTGATTAATTTCTATGTATTGCTTAAGAATCTATATGCATTGTTTACTTCACAGGTTTAAAACTTTACATGTGGTAATGGTTAACGCGAATTTTAGGGACGCCTTTTTTGTTGAGGGTTTGGCCCGGTCTTGATATATCAAGTTTATCTTGGTCCGGACAAACCCGGTCTCGGGAGATTTTAGTGCAGGAGATCGAGTAAAGTAAGAGGAATGGCGAGCCTATCCTAGAATCGGTAGATAGGTGTTCAACGATAAAACTTTGAGCTATGGAAGCTCAAGATGGAGGACCTCTTGTAGACAAAGAACAATGGATCACTGCGGATCCTCCGGGTACAATGTGCTACGGGTACACCATCTACAAGCACACAAAGCACTCGGTGACACAACCTAACAAGACAAACTACTAGTACACCACCACCGGTATGTCGGGAAGGAAGATTGGGACAAGTTGGACAGAGCAAGGAGTACCATTCACTCGGCCTCAAGTAAAGATTCTTGTTGTTGAATGTCTCGAGAATCTACGTACCAAGGGAATCATGGGATAAGTTGGGTAATTTTTATCAATCAAAGTCCCCGGTAACAAGTTGTTTCTTCGAAAGAAGTTGTATCATCTTAGATGGAAGATGGAGATTCTATCACAGAACATCTAAATTCCTTTAATACTGTGGTAAGTCAACTTTTATCTGTTAATATTACGATTGCGTAAGAAGATAAGTGTATTACTTTGTTATAGTTCCTTTACCGACTTTGGGATAACTGGGTTGTAGCAATAGGTAGTACCAATTCAATCTACATTGAAGTATGAGGATGTAGTTGCATCGTTGTTATCCGAAGAGATGAGGCAAAAAAGCATTGATGGTCACCGCTTACCCCGCATATCTAGGGATAACTAGGAGATCATGTCCTCGGAGGCCCACATGGTCCCAGACATGGACTACCGAGTGTGTGAGCGACTTGAGCATGGTCCGGAGGACCCATCTTCTTCTTCTCAAAATGCAAATTTTGTCCCTGGTCAGTCCGCACTACCCATCACCATCGGCCTAGTCTTGCATCGGAGAGGACCTTTGCTCCATGAGGTAATTGGTCCGGGAGGTATCATGGTATGTACTACATTTGATCATTATAACCTTATGTATGCATTAGATCTCTCTTTCATTTCCCGTGATAACCGCTTGATTTTACACTAATCTACTCTTGACCAATCGCTAGGGTAATTGGACTGCAGCTTACGTAGTTGGTATTCATGGGTTTTGGGCAACCACCAAAGGGGGTTTGAAGCAGCATCGGCCCCGCCTCATATTATCACTTTTTCATCTTAAAACCCAATTCATCTATCCCATTCCAGTCTAGCTTTATTAGGATCACCATCCGGGGTACATCTTGTCTGGAAGAAGGGGCTAAAGGCCCGTGGGGTAAAAGCAAACAAAAGAGATAAAAGCCATAGGGAAAATTAAAACCTAGAGATGCTTCTACCAGGGATCCCCGCTGGTGAAGGCGTAAAAGCCTCCTCATAAGAAACCGAGGGACCCTAAGAAAATGAATAAATAAGGCAAGACCTAACCAGAGGGATGGGAGGTCTCATCAATGCATCGCCCATTATTCCCAGTATTTAGTAAGTATGACATTGCCACCATCCGTTCACCAAACCGTGGCAGTAATGACCTTTGGTTGCATGGGCTGAAGGGTCTTGATCACGACAGCCTCCCATTTCGCTAAGATACCGCTGGGTAACGCCTCCGCCACCCTAGCCAAGGCAGCGTCCTCTTCGCCAAGGCTTGTAGCAAAATACACAAATAAAGAAGATAAGCAATAAGGGCTTGAAAAATGCATCCATGATCGGTATAGCTCTATTAAAGGCACCCATCAGATAACAACAATTTGGTCCGACTCATGACTAGACATCCCTAAAACCACCTCACGCCATTATACATGGTTTGAATAACCCTATGAGACTCTCCTTCTGTGGGTATTAGCCCAATAAGTTGCCCCTTTGATTGCTTTGGCTTTGTATAGTGGGTTTGTGTAGGGTCTCTTTGAGCTCTTAGAAGATTTGTTAGGGATGTTACGCATATACTTGATAAATTTAATGATGAATGATTTACAAGGATGTCTAGGACTAATGAGCCCCTCGAGGGCGAGCCTTTGATGTGCGTGACCATGCCCGGCGGACAGGTACCGCAGGACGGCGGCACATGGGGATGATTAGTTCGCACTCCATGGGGTCAGGGTCTACTAGATGACGCTAGATGGCAGAGGCGCGTGATGCCTTGTGGACGAGCCCGCACGGAGAAGAGAAGTACGCCATCGATCGCTCGGCAGACCATGGACTCCATGGGGATCAACCCCATGCATGGGACGCTGACTTGGTTGATCAGGACACCACCAAGGTAGGATGGACGAATTTCTAGGGCACGTGGCACCCATGTTGGGCTTGTTTGGCACGGTGGCATGTTGCTGGAGCCCCGGAAGCAAAGGGCAACGCTTTGCTCATTAGGTGTTATTGTGTCCCAAAAGGGCCAATGCCTCCTTTAGGGGCTTGACGCCTTTGTTTTTGCTCGTCATTATCGCATTTAGCATGTAAAAGTGACAAATAAACTGATAATGAACTATTAGTCTTGTCGGCTATTTTATTGACCTATTTTGTATTTGAAGGTCAAAGTATTGTATAAATAGAGGATGTTTTTCCCTCTTTAGATCATAACATAACTTGCTCTCTTGGTGAGATACATTCCCTTTAGCTCTTGTTCTCGATTTGTCTCTTTGAACTAAATAACCTTCCTCTTGGAAGGCTATTTTTGGCAAAGTGGTGCTATATGCTATTGGAAGGTTTACAAACTAGGTGTGTGGATTGGTGTTTCTTCATGATCTTGTAAGTGTTCCTTCATCAAAGCTTCTTGAATGAATAGCTGCTGTCTAACATTTGCATTCATTGTTATTTCGATTTTTACTTGATCCTTGAAACCCTAGGGAGCCCACACACAAGTAGTGGCTGGAGAGGCTTCATGTCCCATAGCATAAGCTTATAGCTATTGGATTTGAAGGTTTGGCCTAGTCATAGCTACACTAACCTTCTTTTATCTTGAGTTAGTTCTTAGCATAAGTTGAAGAAAGAAATGATCCTAGGCCTAATTAAGTCATAATACACCTAGGGTTTACTTCTAGGGTTTGTGAGAAGCTCCTTGTACTGAGCAACACTTTTCAGCCCCAGATTCATGCTTTGAGCTAGCCGTTTTTCCAAATAAGTCTTAAAGAGAAAGGTTTGAAGCCCCAGGCCCAGCTTTAGCTACACCTAGGTAAGTCTTTTCTCCCAGGGTTAGGTTTGTGGCCTCGTTTTAGCAACACCATTAAACCCCAGGTCTCTTGTCCTTAGGGTTTGCAACTCTCCTAAACCATTAGTCATACTCCATTTGACTCCATTAACCCAAGGCACTAGTCTAGATTTTGATTGCTTGAGCTTGTTATGCCTAAAACCCTTTTCAAACTACTTCAAAACTTGCAAAACCTACTAACCTAGGCCTAAACCCTAGCTAGTTTTAGGACTAACCCTAGGAGGATAACGCTCGCCTTAAAAGAACTTTTGCTTGATAGAAAGGTGCTGCCTTGTCTCCTCTTTGTATCCGTGGAGTTAGATTGCACTTTGCTGGTTGAATTTTGTCAAAACATCCATTGGCTAGCTAACCTGCTGAACACCAAAACTTATATAGGGTTGACGCCATACTCTTTATTCTTTGGTTTATACCGCAACCAGGCTTGGGTTTCCATTAATTTGACATTGGTGCTAATAATTGTATTCTGGGCTAATTTAACAAAACGCTTTTTGCTCTTTGTCATAATTTGGCCTATTGATTAAAGCCGACGTCACACCTATTGCAAAAAACAATATAGGTGACGCAACAAATACTATATATGATCTTGGTTTGACATATTTATTGTATCATTGATAAGGATACAATGATTTAATATTGAAAATTGAATTCTTATGCTTTATTGAAGAAGTGATATTAATCTTTTGTATTTATTGAGCCATCATTGACTTTCACAATAATAGCACTTAATCATTTGCTCATATATGTGCTGATAGAGATAGTCATTACCTCTAAGGAATTACTAACCCACTGCAAACACATACTTTAGTTTGTATTTTGTTTTGTCTCACAAACAGGAGCATCATCGCTGATATTCTTACTTTGACCATCTTACTTGGCAGCAATCTGTGGGGTTTTCCCGACTTGGCCTTTATCCTTTAGCCTTCCTTTGACTCGATGTCTTTTAGGGACGCCTCCCTTGGATTTGCCCTCCAAATAGAAAGAGCTCCCCCATCGAGGTGACAATGGGAAGCTCCTGCTACGCCGTTTTCAAGCCCTGACTCAAGCCCTTGACCTTTCCTACAAACCGTACATAATGGGGCCACAAATAATGCATGCTTTATTTGTAAGAGGGCGTAATCAAGACAACCCGGTAAGCTCCTCGATGGCATTCCAAATCTACGTAGATCTTAAGTCCCCGTGAAAACTTTTTATGTCGCCGGAAGTGTGGTAAAACATGGCATTATAAGAAAAGATTGCAAGTCTAAAGGTTGAAAAACCAAAGGGATCTGATAGTACCTGAGTCGATCAACCATACTTCATGGTCTGCATGTGTACCTGAAGAAGGAGGTGATGTTTACCTAGCATCTACAAGTACACATGCACTCATGGTGTATGGTTGATCGACTCCAGTGCATCATACCATATGAATCCCTACGTGGAGTGGTTCTCTGAGTATGGAAAATATGATGGTGGTGATGTATTCCTAGGAGATGACTCGACAACAAAAATCTTGGGATCGGAAGGGTTAAGTTGTTGCTAAATGATGAAGGATTAGAACTCTTCCTGGGTTCTACACATTCCAAATCCAGCCGAGCCTCATATACAAGCAAGTTGGAGTGATGAGTGAAAAACTATATTTGAAAAGGACACTTCCAAAAATGGTACCGCAGGAGCAATGGTGTTGATGAGGGGAGTTCGTTGTGGGAACCTTACGTTGTTGGGAAGAACTTATACCAATGGGTGTAATGCTCTATTGTCCTTGAGCAGAAAACTGAAGGAGACAAGACCAATAATCATCCTGCAAAGAAGACCATGCGGTGGCATCAAAGACCGGGCATATTGGAGAAAAGGGCCTTCAACACTACACGATAAAGGCATGATTGAAGGTATGTATAATTACACCCTCGATTTTGATTTCCGCGGAAAAATTCGCATATATGGTAAACAAAATCGGTAAGATTCCCATCCGGTGCTACAAGAGCAAAGGGATCTTAGATTTGGTACACAATGATGTGTTTGACGCAGTTCCCCTGTTCCATCCCTATTTAAATCTGTGTATTATGTTTCCATTCATAGATGATTTTTCAAGGAACACATGGATTTATTTTCTTAGGAAAAAATCTAAGGTATTTTGATAAATTTAAAGAGTTTAAGGCTCGTAGAAAATCCCATTTGAGAAGAAAATAAAGGTATTGAGAATGTATAATGCGGAGAATTCGCGGAAATGAATTCAAAGAATTCCGTAAGAAGTGTGGCATAGCAAGGTAGAAGATCACTCCATACCTCAACATAATGGAGTTGCAGAAAGAATGAAACGTGATTAATCGATGGAAAGTAAGTGAGCATGCCTAAGTGCTTCCAAGTTGTGGTAAGAATTTTGGGCAGTATGAGTACAACATTTTACTTGGTCAATCGATCACCTCATCATTGGATGATACAACTCCACACCTGGTGGTATGACCGAAAGAAACCTTCAACATCTTAGAGTGTTGGGTTGTGATGCTTTATGTACATGTTCCAAAGGAAAATAGGCGCAAGATGGATAATAAAGCTGAAAATGTATTCTATTGGTTATAAAGATGGTGTGAAAGGTTATAGTTTTTGGAACCCGTAAAACCAAGAAAATTGCTTCAATGAGACAAGTTGTTTTCAGAGAGGTAAAAGATGTGTCCAAATCGTAATTCCTACCAACTAGTACTAACCTGCGAAAATAGAGTTTGAGTTGGATGATGCAAAATTTGAATCATCTCAAGAAGAGGAAGCAGAGGAAGCGTAAGGTAAGAAGAAGAACCTATTACCCTCAAGTATTGAGGAGATTCCGCGAGACGTAAGGCAATCCGTGAAAGGTATAGTCCACCATTTTCGTTCCAATTTTGCTTTAACTATTAATCGGCGATGATCCTGAATCAAGTAGGGGAAGTACGAATTCGAGGATAGGTAAACTCGGACGTCCACCCCACCTTCACCCATTGGTAGCAAAATGGTTGTTCACAGTTGAAGTTTACGTAAGGTGCGGAGAAATACAAAGCTCGGGTTAGTAGCAAAAAGGTTATTCCTGTGTAGAGGGGAATTGACTTGGTGAGACGTTCTTCCGCTATGTTAACTTCTATTAGATTTCTTTTAGTTATTGTCACGCTTTTGATCTTGAAGTGGAACAAATGCATGTGAAGAAAACATTCCTACAAGCATGGGGATCCGAAGAAGAAATCTACATGAAGCAAACCGTAAGGATTTGTAGTGAAGGGAAAGAAAGAGCTAGTCCTGTAAGCCAAAGAAGTCACTATAATGGCCTTCTGAAGCAATCACCTAGGATCGGGTACCAAAAGTTTGACACATACATCCTTGGATTGGGATTTGTAAGAAGCGTGGTTGATCAACGTATATTCCAAGCAGGCTGGTAATCACTCTACTTATGTAGTGTTGTATGTTGATGACATGTTGTTGGTGGAAATAACATGGATGTTATCAAGGAGGTGAAATCTCGCCAACTATCCCTCCAAATTTGACATGAAGGGGATCTCTTGCGGTTTAACTTCATTCGAAATCGAGATTAAAATAGATCATGTAAATAGGAAACTCGGGTTGAATCAAAGAAAATAATATGTTGAAAGATATTGCAAAGGTTTAATATGCATGGAAGTAAACCGGCCAAGGTTCCTATTCCTAGGTGTAAAGTTATTTGCATCGTCCTGCAAGAAATGTGAAGAAGAAGAGGACATGTCCCATGTTCCATATGCCTGCAAATATATTGATAAAGCGTAAATGGTTTGTACTAGACCGGACATTGTACAAGCAGTGGGAGTTCTGTGCAGGTATATGTCAAAACCAAAGGAGCATTGGACAATGCAGCGAGTGGGTCTTCAGTATCTTCGTGGCACCACCGCTATGGATTGTGCTTACCAAGGAAGACCAACCGATTGGACAGAGTGGTGGAAATATATGGCTTTGTTGATGTAGACTACTGAGATTTGGATCATTGAAGATATACAAGTGGTATGTGTTTAACTCCATTTGGAGGAGAAATCACTTGGATGAGAAAAAAAGGGATGTAGTGGCAATCTCAACTACGTAGTCGAATACATGAGCCCACTCATGCAAGCAAGGAAGCGTGATTAGGGTTACAAAGATTTCAGGTTCGTGTATCATTGATACAACAAGCAAGAGGATTAGACTCCAGATAGTCGAAAGTGCAATCTTCTTGTGAAAGAACCCAACTTATCATTCTAAGACAAAGCATACGATGTTCAAGATCACTTTGTGAGAGACATATTGAGGAAAGAAGGTGTTGTCGGAAAAGGTTGACACTTTGAAGAATGTCAGATTCATTAACAAAATCTGTGGAGTACGTAAAAATTCTCTTATGTAGAGCAACAACGGGCCATTGTTGCCCGATTGTTGACTATATAATCCCCCTGATCCCTCGATGCAAAGAAAACAACAAGTGGGAGAATGTTGGGTATGTGTTTTCATATTCTCAGATGTGTGTGTGTGGGTGCCGACACGCATAACTGTCTAATCCATCCCTTCACCTATTCGCTGCGGTGCTCGGTGCTTTCTTAGTCCCAAGTGTGTCTCCGGTTATGCAATAACGCTCAAGATCAGCAGAGCCCTACACTCAAATTTTTAAGCGGTTTTTGCTATTTTTATTGATTTTAGAAATTAATCCCTGATTAAGGGATTAGGGTTTTGGTATCTAAATAATACCTAAAAAACATTGTATATATTGTATGGCGAATGGTGAAATTCGATATAATGAAAATAAGAAAGGTTTTCCCGGTTGAGGGTTTCCGGTAAAAATCTCTGTGTACTCTGTGTATGAGCCATTGATTAATTTCTGTATTGCTTAAGAATCTATATCCATTGCTTTACTTCGCAGGTTTAAAACTTACAGTTTTGATACTTCATATCAAGTGATAATGTCAATGTTTTGGGCATGAAAATAATGATCATGGGTTGAATTGGATTACGAATCATGATGCTTTGAATTTATACGTTTTTCCTTGTTTCACCTTGGTGGTCATCATCATCATCATCTCCTAGTCAAGTGTTGTCACTCTCATGCAAAGTTGTACTACTAGGGGGCCATAATAGGGGTAATGTTTCCATATCCCTTACTATACATAGCATATTACATTTGTCCTTTCTTTTGGGTTGGTTGTTACATGTATCCCAAAATGGTTCATGCTTCATAATCCCATGGAAAGAAGGAGCTTGAATGCCTGAGGTTGGTGCAACTTGCTAAAAAGAGAAAGAGCAAATGTTATATCCAAAATGCAAAGCAAAGTCATGAACAAAGAAAGATAAAGCATCAGTAATGCTCCCTCACTAAGAGGCCATCACCCCAAGTCCTATGAAATGAATGCATATCTACAAAGGGGCTTAACAAATGAAAATCAAAAGCCAAAAAGGTTAAATCAATGAAGAACAAGGCAAAAGGGGTTTGGAAAGACATAGTGTCGAGGAAAGGGCACCTCATTGCACAAGTGCTCCCTCTGCAAAGGCACTCATGTGGATGAATATTTTATGTGACCTTGCATGTCAGTGACATCCACCTATGAAGTAAACCCCAAACCATACCATATGCCATTATAATACTCATTGATGAGTTTCTTTGGAAAACTCCTTATCCTAGGTACTAGCACACCTAATAGGGGTTAATAATGATCCTCCCATACCTAAACTTGGAAAATTGTATAACCTTATGAGCTAGTGTGAATTTTGAAGAGGATACTTAATTTGATCTATCTAGTGGCTTTTGCATCAACATGACTCACTTTATTTGTTGTATTTGACTTGTCTACATGCCTTTGGTTTTGATGGATACATTGGACTACATGAGCCCCTCCTTGGATGATGGATTGCACATGGATACATACTTGATTGATGCCTTTTTCCTTTGGAGGACGTTGAGAGACTACTTGCATGCTTGATGGAAAGTCATCCCACTTCTTTTAGAGGTCGTTGCACACCTTGAGGAGTGTTTAACACCTATTTTGAGGGTGACCAACTTCAGGAGCAATTATCTTTTGACAAAATACCAATAATTACGCCAAATCAACGTCATTAGATGAAGAATGGCTACAAGATTTCTGAAAAGTGGCCATAATAGAGATTCGGGAAAAAAATGACACATTTATGGTGCTTTTAAAATCTGTTGTGAGAAGATTATCATGAATATTTTACCACTCGTGGGACACTTTTGGAGGAGGTCATTGAGGCTTTTGAGGAGGTCATTCCACATGTTGAGGGGGACGACTTGGAAATTGAAGAGAGTTTACTTAAATTGGGGAGCATCTTTGGAGTCTTTTGACTCATTCACTCATGTATCATGGATATTATTCTATAGGTGGCATAGCCATCTCATAGTTTATGTATTTTTTACCATATCTCTAAGGTTTGTAAAGAGATAATGGTATTTTATATTCTTTTAGGCTAAAATGTAGGAGAATATTATTATTGTAATGAGAAGGGTGCTATATCTCTCACGTAAATAGAGAGACACTTCTCATTTGTAAATCATTGCTACTTGTGGAGATACATCACTACTTGTCTAATTCTACATTCTCTCTTATGAAAATACTATGGATGGCTAGTTATAGCGATTTTTTGGAGAAGATGTGCTTGTGGATTCTTCGCTACTACATGGATATTCATCGCTAGGGTTTTGATGGATTAAATATTTCTCGAGTAAGTGGTCTCTTGTCATCTTGTGGTTTTAATTATGAATGCATTTAAGTGCAATGTTGCTTCTCTATTGTTGGTTGAGAATTCTCTTGGATTTTTCTTGAACAATCCCTTCTTATTAAAGCTCTTGGAAGGTTACTAGTAAATAAACTTCCCTTGAATTTTCCTTAATATATTAGGAGGATCTTCTAGACAACACCCTAAAATCCACTCACTTCTCTCCAAAGAAGTCCTTAATTGACCCCATATGCCCCAAAATATAGTAGGCACTAGTCACTCTCCCAATAATCAATAATTAATTTCTGAATTATACTCTCTTTTTATTGTTTTAGGGTTAGATTAGGATTTTGTAACAACAAATTTTCATTTTCAGCCATAAATAACCTATACATTTTAACTTTTTATGCATGTTGTTGACCTAATAAACATTTTGAAACCCTAAAATATATTGCTAATTTATTATTACAGCCATCTCAGGCTAGACGTCTAGGGTTTTAGGGATGTTATATGCCTTCTAAAATTTATGATTTTGTTAATGAATAAAACCCTTATTTAATTCATGGTTTAGCCCTCTTTTTTCGTTGGTTTATTACTTGTTAAAGGGGTGATTTTATTGTTGTTGTAATAACTTGCTTTCCTACTGTAATTTTATATTTTTTCCAAGTTTTACAACACCTTTAGCTTTTTCTTCTTTTGTAGTGTTTGGGGATCCCCTTGAGCCTTAATTTGACTTGGAAAACCTCCTAGATTGACCCAGATATTCATCTCTTCAAATTTGGAAATTGATTTTACTCACCATCTATTCCTTACCTTCTCTATCTTATTTTATTGGTGGTAGATTGAGTAGCTACCCAGGAGACCCTAGACTTGATTGTATCTTGCCTAGGGATTCTTGGAGGCTATTAGGGGAGCCTCCCTTGTGTTGGATTTACTCCTTCACTAAAGAGAGGGAAGTTGTTGCCGAGGTAACAGTGGTGACATCTTCCAATGTTCCACTACTCTTGGTGCCTTGTGAAGGATTTGCACTAAGGTGCTAGATTGTGGGGTAACAATGATAAAGAGGGAAACATAGAACCCACCATGGCTAGCTCTTCAAACCCCAAAAGGGAAAAGTCTACCATGATAACCTACAACCTTTATATAATATTAATAGTAGTTTAATTAATACTTGCTTACAATAACAATATGCTCCAACTCTCTATCACAAGGTAGTTGGAAATGGTCTCAATAGGGAGGATTTAACACCAAGACATACTTCTTGGCTTATTTCAACCACAAAGGTAGGATTTAACATATATTGAAATTTGCATTCTCTTCACCAAAACCTTGCTTCATAGGATTGGCAATTGGTTATTGCTACATGCATGGCATATCTTGAATGTTACATACTAAGAAGTATTGAATCTATTCCTTAGAGGATGAAGAGTATGAGGATAGGCCAAGCCATGAAATGAAAGGGAGGCAAGCAATGATTTAAGGGTTTTTCCCTTTTACATTTCGACCCTTGGATGCATGCCAACGATTATGATTTAGTCTCATCATTTGATCATTCAAAACCCATTTTTGGCGAATGTTAACCATTGCCTTTGTATCTGTCAACATTTTCTTATTTGCAATACACAAATTAAATACATGGTTGAATGGGTTCCTTCACATGTCAAGTGACTATTATTGAATCACTTTACAAATGTCATCTATATTATGTGTGTATGAGAATAAGTGCTTGAGGCTTGAACTCTTAATCGACATAAAACTACACCAATCCTTTTACAAATAGGCAAGCATCACTAGGCCAACATATTGAAGCATGTGAACAAGCATCACACCATGGCAACTTGAGGTAGTACCATGGTTATACCTCACCATCATGAAGGAACAATATATACTACAATCAATCAGTTACACATTCATCCATAGAGTATGAACTAATTATAACCAGACAAATATGTGCCATCCATAAGCAATTTTCAATCAACATAGATGCAATCATAAATATCTAGAGATGATGCATTTATTAGGTTAACAAACATTAATAGAATCCAATTTCTCTTAGTGTAGACTAGGAGGATAGTACCATACAACCTACTGTGTGGTTTAGATTAGGTGATTGTGTCTTGAATAGTATTGCATATTTAGGATTTCGGGGTATCTTGAAAACTTTGTAGGTAGTCTTCTTTATGTTGTGAAACTTCAGCCTTGTAAGCATGTTGATAATTTTGAAGATCAACACCTTCCAACAACCTCAATTCTATATATGCCGAGATTCAACTTTGAGTCTCCAACTTTCTTTGTGTGCACCATAAGTTATCACTCCATGTGCTCACTTTTCTATGTCCATACCTACTTACCTACTTCTTTGGAAGCAATTTTTCTATGCCCTACATATTGCAAATTTGTCTGCATGCCAACCTTAGACATTAATTTTTGCTAGACTTGAGACTTACATACTCCATGATGCTCCTGCACCAATAAAGGAAATATATTTTGATGGAATAAACACCCCTTGTTTGTAGCTACTTGGTTGATAAATACAATCCATAGTTAATTGCATTGAGAAGTGAGGTAGACATTCTTTTTGACTTATTATCCCAAAGGTCTTTTGACGATCATAGCTAGCTAGGTGTTAGTCCTACTTTCACCCATTGCTTGTGGTTCTCTGTTGATATAGGAACTCTATTTGAATGGACTAGGCACTCTATGCTTACGGCTCCTAATCCATGATTAATTATATTGAGGGAAGCGAGGTGTTCTTACAATGTAGGGTGAGAGACATATCCGTGTACATATGTACGTGGATAACACTAATAAAATAAAATGAAAAAAACTTTGATATCAACAAATATATAAGTACATTTCTTTCCTAAAGCAAGAAAAAACCTACAATACTCAAGGCTATTGGCCTAGCCTCTTATGATCCAATCTCATGACCCCGATGTGTAGCGACATCATCGTGGGAAGACAAATCATGGCCACCTGCAATAACCCATTGGTGGTTTGTAAGGGGGTGTACTTTTACTCCTATTAGATGCATCTAGGTCTTGGGCGGTTAACTTGTTTCCTTATGCTCAAGGAAGAAGAGCTCTTAGTCAATTAGAAACAATTTTAGGTTATACTGCACGACCTAAAATCACTGTTAACTAGTCACTAGTATCCTCTACATGCCTAGTAACCTATCTAGTCATCGTTATTGAGACTACAAAAGAGGGACAATGTGACATCTAGGAACATCTAGCCTTTAACCCTATAAATGAAACTGGAATATTAAAACTTAGTTGCACTTCAACCTAAAAGAATAATATATAACTATATATGGGTAATATCAATAATTTTTTTTTAGCTAAAAAACTATAAATAAATTAATGAAAACTATAGTGCGTTTGGTCTTCAATTTCAAAAATTTGAATAATAGATGATGAACATTATCCTCTTAGACTTATATATTTAATGGAGGAGCCACTTCAATTGACATCCACAAACGAGGATGAACTGCCTTGGCGGGCCGCGCTGGCACACTGCTCTCTCCAATCGTTGCAGCTGCTACCGGGGCAGAAGCAGCAAACGAAATTCAGGGGCAGTTAAAGTCAGAGCTGCAGCTGCAGGCGAATCGATCTCGAGCGGTGTCAGTTTGAAGACCTTAGAAGCTGCCATTGTAGCGGTACGCATGCTTTCAATGTTTGCCATGTTTTAACAACAAATATCTGCAATTCAAACAATGTTTGGTCGGATTTCGGGTAAAAGTGATCGGAAAATATGTTCGAAAATCGAAAATAAGAAAAACGTTTTACGTTTAGTTTTTTGAATTTTGTCCACGACTAGTGCCAATTCCCAATTCAAATCCCCGAGTCATTTCGGTTAGCGTAGGCACATGCCATTTTGAGGCCCTGTTAATACAACAAGACGAAAGACTAAGATGGATGATGACTACAATTTTCTCTAAGCCTTAAGGTGCACATCGCGGATTGTACTATAATTTGAATTTGCAAGTCATTCGCAAGGCGAAATTCAGCGTTCGTTATCAGCTTTTACTGCTATCAAAGTTTGCATTTTCAGCTAGTTCCAACTAAATATTTATTTTATTTTTTAAATTTGAAAAATATTTTTATATTAACCAGATAATATTTACAAAGGGCAGAAACATGGGAGAGTATATGAAGCGGAGGTTCCCTAAGATTAGTTTGTTGGAACTGCAGGGGGTACCCATGGAGACGAGGAGACGAGGACCTGGGTTAGGGTCTATTGCAGAGGATAGAGACATAATCTGCCTCATAGAAACACATGAGCATGAAGGGTGCAAGACACCTTTGTTTGAAGGGTATTGGAAGATAGCAGTGTGGAACAAGGCAGCAGGAAATGGCAAAGGGCACGGGGGTATCATGG
>SNQJ01S0013326.1:17115-29713 GCA_010110895.2 Picea sitchensis | reverse complement strand
CCCATTTCAGACGAGCTAGTCTTTGTTTTAAAATGCCCCGGCACTGTTTGGCATTAACCCAAACCCACTTTTTAGTTTTCGTTGATGAGACAATTTTCACTTGCCCTATATCATTTGTTTCCACGGGTTCTAAAGTTTCTTGTCCCATTGTCATGATGCTATTAAGGGAAATTAAAGTCTCTGCCCAAAACTGACCCTCTGTTTTATGCTTAACCCTTCACTATCTGTTGGTCTGACCGCTGAAAACTTGTTGCTCTGCCCACTGTCTCTGTTAGACCATTGTCCCTGTACTTTGTTAGCCCACTGTCCCTGCGCACTATCCCTCAAGCTGAGCCCAATGTCCCTGTCCCTGTCCCTATTCCTGGATCTCTACTACTGCCTTTAAAACAACATGCATCTGATTCTTGTTATTGAAAGCTTTCTCCAAACAGTTTGCATACATTCTTGAGGTCAATCAATCTGAATCTGTCAGTCAATTTATTCAAAGAAATCTATTTCTCGCAGTGAGCCGAACAGATTGAAACGGATTCCGAATTGATTTACCAATGCAGCCCCAAATCTTCTACAAACAAAGCCCAAACACGGAATGAAATCAAGAAGCTGTCGAACCCCTTAAAACGAAGCAAAATATTTGAGATTGAATGAAAACCCCATGCTTATATGTTAACGGAAGTTGGAGATGCGGCACAACTTCAAACCAAGTTTTTCTGAACAGTATTTATATACACTCGCGCCAGTCGGAGAACAGGGTGTTTGGTACCTTTCGGATGGCAGTATTGTCAAACAGACATATTTCATTTTATGGTGTGTTTTGATTACCTGTGCAGTGTAGTGCTCCCATCACCATTTCGAGAGTTCTCTGGTAGATGACCTGTGGATGGATCTAGAAGTTTTACGGTGTGTTTGACGGATTGAGATCGAGTTCGTCACTAGAGTTTATACCCTGTCTGCATATTCCGCAGACTTTGCAGGCACGGCACCACATCCAACGTCATAAGCCGGACATTGAGGTACAAACTTCAGTGTGTGAACGACACAGCCTATTGCGAATGCATTGTCGTCTCTGTGCATGAGAACAAATTCACAATTCCAAGTTATATGAAACGTTCAATGGATTTAGTCGCGTGCTTCCAAATAGTACCACCTTTCCGTTCCCCTTCTTCCCCTTCTGTTTGAGTTTCAAATTCAAATTTTAAACGCGGCATTCCACCGCCTTCCATTTGTTCCCTCCCGAGCCGATTTCAAAAACATTGTTTAGTTTGAAGTGATCCAGGGTGATGGCTAAAGGTAGAACAGGAGCCCAGGACCGCAACAAGGTGATTGAAAGGAAGTTTTCCATTTTTTCCGTTCAGAGAAAGGCCTTTCAAGATCATTCCAAGTGGTGATAGGATGAAATTAAATCACAAATTGATCAGATCAAATTTTTTTATGTTCATTGGATTCTAGCTATTGAACAATTTAGTTTTTCCACGAATGAATCTGAGGAGGATCTCGCTATCTACATTGATCTGGGTACATTCTCAGAGTATCCATTTTAACTTGTTCTTGTTTTTTCGATGTTGAAACAAGCCCTGAATTTTCGTCTCTTTTCTTACCTCATATTGATCTATGTTTCGTTTATATTACAATGACCTTAGTTCGAATTTTGATTTCAACACTGTACTGAGACACAGGATACGGGTGGAACTATGAGAAGACAATAAGAAAGTATGTATGGTTTTTGGTCTTTAGTTTTTGAGAGAAGAAACTATGTCAATTTGAGGGGAATGAAGTATTTTTACATAAGATTTTTGCAGGGGTTGTTATTTCTAGGAGGGAAACACTGGACATGAAAGATGGATGTCGAAATTGCACTCTGGACAACATTGAAGAGATGGGCTCAATGGGTCCTTTGGCATCTCAAATAGAAAACCCATGTGTTCTTGCGCAGCTATGCTCTTGTTCACTTCAAGTAGTTTTGGCCTCTCTGGTCTATGGCAAATGCTTTCAATTCGTAAGATGGAATATTTATGTTTAAATGTGAAAAAGAAAACATAACCATTCTTCTATGTGATTTTGTTTTTGAATTGGTGAAGCTGGTTGGAAATAGTATTTACAAGTTGGTGAGCTTCACTTCTCTCCCGATTTGTCAGCAACTTCAATTTATTTAGTTTTTCTCTTATGTTTATGCAAACTTAGTATTTTTCAGTGGGCAAGCAAGGGAGTTATTAAATGGAGTCGATCTTAATCTTTCTTGAGTCTAGTTAAGTAGAAAAAGAGTCAGTCGAATTTATTTGCATTTTTAATTTTGAGTTGGTTTTACTTCTGTAAGAAGTCTCAATGTTATCTATATATGTTCGAGTCACAAACAGAGAGGTAGAAAGAACAGAGTCGTGAAAAAGAAAACAACATCAATTGATGAGTCGAATAAGTCTCAGAGCACAAGTTCTATGTCTATAAAGTCAACAGAAGTTGTTGGAGGTGAAGCCCATCACAGTTACCATATTATGTATTAGCGTGCAGCACCAAATTTCTCAATATATATGAAGTGTTTTGTGTGTTGACAATTCATGTGTATTTCTGAGTTTCTGTTATGATTATGAGTTCATGTGTTAAACATTAGCACAGTGTGAATAAATCATTTCATTATGTGTTTTATCACAACGCACAGTAAATTGTGCAGTCTATGCACTACGCAGTAAGTCCTGAAAGTTCAGTCACAAAGTTTTATGGTGTGCAGTATTTGTAACCGTGTTGCGCAAAATCTCTCTGCGCGCTGTAAATCAGAGATTTGTTATCAAAGTAGGTTCTATCAAAACAAGTTTACCAGTGTAGAAACTTTGTTGAAAGGTGGAATATGGCTTCTACTTCAAATCTGCAACCTCCCACTTTCATAGGAAAAAATTATGAGTTATGGTCCTTGACCATGAAGGTACTATTCTAAGGTCAACATGTATGGCATATAGTCGAGAATGGTTATATGGAACCAACAGATTAGGCAGTGTACAATGCCCTCACACAAACTGAGAAGGATGTATTGAAAGATCAAAAAAAGAAGGATGGAAAGACAATGTTTTACATACATTGAGCCATGCATGAGAGAATACTCCCAAGAGTTACGTCAACAAAGCAAGCCAAGGAAGCATAAGACACATTACAAAACTCTTATCAAGGTATGGATAGAGTCAAGATTTCAAAACTACAAATTCTTAGAAGAGATTTTGAAACTCTGTCAACGAAAGACAGATTCATTAGATTCCTTTTACACCCATGTTATTGGCCTGATAAATCAGATTAAGTCTCATGGTGAAACCATAGAACAAAAAAAAGTTGTTGAGAAAGTACTTAAGAGTCTTCCTCCTAAATTTGATACCCTTGTTGTGACTCTGGAAGAGAGCAAAGACCTGAGTCAATTTAGTCTAGATGAACTGCAAGATTCCCTCATTAATCATGAACACATATTGAATAGGTCAAATATGTCATTAGAGAATTCATTTTCCGCGCATTCATCTATAAACCGTGGAAGAGAAAGGGGGAGAGCTAACTCTAGAGGCAGAGGAAGAATTTTTGTTAGAGGTGGATGCAACAACAGTCTTAGAAATACTGGTGGAAGAGGACAAAGTAAAAAATAGCAGTCAACCAAGTAATCAAAGAGTTGATAAATCAAAGATTCAGTGCCATTACTGTAAAAAGTATGGACATTATGCATATGAGTGCAGAAAGAGACAATATAATTAGAATAAGCAAGGACAAGATAAGTCAAACATCGCAAATAGTCCCTCCAACCCTATGTTTATGGTGCACGTTGAGGCAATATCTATAGTCTCACCACTTGAATGCAAAGATGTTCAAGCAAGTCCATGTGACATATGGTATTTAGATTCAGGCCGCAGTAACCACATGACATGAAACATAGAATTGTTTTCTAGTTTGGATAAGTCAGTCCAAACCAAGGTTACACTTGGAACATATGTCCAAGTCATCGTCTTAGGCAAAGGTAGTATAAACATTTTAACTAAACAAGGAGAGAAAAAAATTATGTCTGATGTATATTATGTTTCTGGTCTGAAGCACAATCTGATGAACACGGGACAGTTGTTACAGAAAAGATATAGAATCTACATGGAAGATAATCACTGTGTGATTATGGACAGATATCCAAGAAATCGAATTATTGCAAAAATCCAGAGGACAAGTAACTGAATGTTCCCATTGACTTTGAAGCCATCCACGAAGAAAAATACAACGCAAGTGGTTGGTAAAGCAAAATATGCATAGTTAGACACTGCATTTACAACAAAAAATGCACGCAATTCCAATGAAGAAAATAATGCACACATTATCAAGAAATGATAAAGTGGTGTAGAGATGCAAGTAACATTCCAATCTGAAGTATATGATGATTCTTGGATATGGCATTTTAGATTTGGACATTTGAACTTTGGAGGTATGAAGCTGCTACACACAAAGGATATGGTAAAAGGTTTTCCATTGAAAGAAAAACTAGAAAGAATATGTGAAGGATATATTTTTGGAAAGCAACATAGAGAATCATTTCCAATTGGAAAGTCATATAGAGAAAAATATCCATTGGAAATAATACATTCAGACATTTGTGGTTCAATGCAAACACCATCTATAGGAGATAGTAAATATTTTCTAACATTTATTGATGATTTCTCAAGAAAGACATGGATTTATTTCCTAAAACACAAATCAGATGCATTGGGTTGTTTTTAGTAGTTTAAATCACTTGTAGAGAAGCATCGTGGTTATTACATCAAGTGTTTAAGAACTTATAGAGGAGAAGAATATATTTCAAGAGAGTTTCAAAACTTTTTAAAAGTTTGTGGCATCTACAAGCAATTCACTGCACAGTATACATCACAGCATAATGGTGTCGAAGAGAGAAAAAACAGAACCATCATGGAAATGGCATGTAGTATGTTGGCAGCCAAATATTTTTCAAATGAGTATATGGATGAGGCAGTAGCATCTGCACTATACATCTTGTACATTTGTTCGACAAAGAGTGTAAAGAACACAGTTCCTCAAGAAGCCTAGACATGAATGAAGCGTAATGTGGCGCACTAAAAGGTTTTTGGTTGTGTCGCATACACACATGTTCCAGATGAAATGAGAAAGAAGTTGGACAACAAAGGACATACATGTATATTTGTTGAGTATTCTAAAGATACAAAAGGATACAAGTTGTATGACCCTATTGCAAGAAAATTCATAATCATCTGCAATGTTTTGTTCATGGAGAATGAAGCATGGGATGGAAGCATAGAAAAGACACTCAGAATTATTCATGCAATGGTGCATGATGACATAGAATAAGAGGTGGCTCAAACACCATGTACAAGTAAGTGCACAGTCCCTTTTAAACCTAGCACTGCGACACAAACCGCAACAAAAACTACTCAGTAAGATCAGTAGGTGTGCAGTATACACCTAGAGCACAAAAAAATCCAACAAGTAGTCCAAGTAGTTCTACAGCTCCAGATCCAACATTAGCAAGTTTGTTACCAAGAAATACAAGAAGTCTGTGTGACATCTATAATGAAAACACAACAAATTCTTTTTTTGTTTTTGCTCTATTTTCACAAATAGATGATCCATTAACTTTTGAAGAAGTTGTCAAAGGTGATGTATGGGCTTAAGCCATGGATGAAGAAATCAGATGCATAGAGAATAACTAGACATGGAAGTTGGTATATGTAATTGAAGACAAGGATATGATAAGTGTCAAGTGGATTTAAAAAACCAAGGAAGATACAGAAGGAAATGTGCAGAAGCACAAGGCAAGGTTAGTTGCAAGAGGTTTTACACAACAACCTGGAATTGATTTCAATGAAATATTTGCACCAATTGCGTGCATGGACACAGTCAGAACTGTGTTAGTCATCGCCACGCAAAATAGATGGCCAGTTTACCAAACAGATGTAAAGTCATGATTTTTGAATCGAGACTTAGAAGGAGAAGTGTATGTGGAAAAACCACAAGGATATGGTTCCAGGACAAGAAGACAAAGTGTATAGGTTGAAGAAAGCACTATATGGATTAAAACAAGCTCCCATAGCTTGGTACAGTCACATAGCTTCCTATCTCACACATAATGGATTTCAAAGAAGTGAATGTGAGCCAACACTTTACATCAAAGCAAATAAAAAAGGTAATATGTTGATTGTTTGCTTATATGTAGATGATTTTCTTTTTACAAGTGATTTTGGCATAGAAGAATTTAAGTTAGTCATGAAGGATGAGTTTGAAATGACTGATTTGGGGCTTATGATATGTTTTTTGGGTATTGAAGTTCACCAGTCCAAAGATGATATATTTATTTCACAATCTAAGTATGCACATGAAATTTTGAAAAGATTCAATATGATAAATTCCAAAGCAACCCCAACACTTGTCATAACAGGATTGAAGTTAAGCAAAGAAGATGAAGGGTCCAAAGTGGATCCCACATTGTTTAAAAGAATGGTAGACATTCTTATGTATCTAACAACAACACAACCTGATATGATGTATGGAGTGAGCTTGATTTCAAGGTTCATGGAAAATCCAAAAGAATCACATTGGAAGGAAGGAAAAAGAATTATGAGATATGTGAATGGAACAAAAGATTTTTGTATAAGGTATTCTACTTCATAAGATTTCAGACTCATCAGATACATTGACAATGATTGTGGAGGCAACATAGATGATAGGAAAAGTACTTCTGGGTACACATTTCATTTTGGGATAGGTATACTATCATGGGCATCAAGCAAGAAACCCATTGTGAATCTTTCTTCAACAAAAGCAGAGTATGTCGCAGCTACAAGCGCAACTTGTTAAGCAGTTTAGATGAGAATAATGTTAAAGTATTTTGTTGTAGGAACAATAGGAACCAACAACAATATTTTGTGACAACAATTCAGCCATTATGTTATCAAAGAATCATATGTTTCACAAGAAAACCCAGCATATTGATACAAGGTATCATTTTATCATAGAATTGGTATATAACAAAGATATATGTTTAGAATTTTGTAGGTCAAAAGAACAATTCACAGACATATTTACAAATCTTTAGAAAGAGATGCATTTCAAAATCTACGCAGTAACAGATGAGTGACAGTAACTGTCAATTCAATTTTTGATGTAAATTTTTGTGGCATGTAAATCCCACCTACTTATAATTAAGGAGGAGTGTTGGAAATAGTAATTACAAGTCTGTGAGCTTCATCTCTATCGATTTGTCAGTCTGTCAGTCTGTCAATTTGTTAGTCTGCAACTTCAGTTTATTTATTTTTTGTCTTATGTTTACGCAAACTTAGTCTTTTTTCAGTTGACAAGCAAGGAAGTTGTGAAATGGAGTCGATCTTAATCTTTCTCGAGTCCAGTTAAGTAGAAAAAGAGTCATTTGAATTTATTTGTGTCTTTAATGTTGAGTCGTTTTACTTCTATAAGAAGTCTCAGTCTTATCTATATATGTTTGAGTCTGTAGATAGTCGATATACACAAGCAGAGAGGTAGAAAGAACAGAGTCGTGAAGAAGAAAATATCAACAACTGAGGAGTCGAAGAAGTCTAAGAGAACAAGCTATGTATCTGTAAATTCAACATAAGTTGTTGGAGTTGAAGTCCATCACAATTACCATATTTTGTATTAGCACGCAATGCCAAATTTCTCAATATATATCAAGTGTTTTGTGTGTTGACAATTCATGTGTATTTTTGAGTTTTTGCTATGTTTATGAGTTCATGTGTTAAATATTAGCACAGTGTGAAGAAATAATTTCATTAAGTGTTGTATCACAATGCACAATAAATCATGCAGTTTGTGCACTGCGCATAAGTTCTGAAATTTCAGTCACAAAGTTTTTTGGGACACAACATTTATAACTGCGTTGTGCAGAATCTTCCTATGCACTAAAGATCCGAGAAAGCTCAGGGTCAAACATTTCTCCATGCTTTCCTCTTAAATGGTAGGATTGGATGATTTTCAAGGGTATTTGTATTGAAAATATTAATATCAGATGTGTCTTGTTCAACATCTTTGAATGCAGAGGAGGGTCCTGGAAAACTGGAGGGAAGTATCATAAGGAACCTTGGCATGAGTTAAATTCTACATGGTTGCAATGGGAACCAATAAGTAACAAATCATGTCTAAAGCGATCAACAACTCACTGGCAAGAAGAATGTGCAGTTATTGAACATTTTCCTGACTGAATTCAGGAAGGATGGTCATTCCTCACTATATTATTTATGGTATGGGCATGGACCAGCTCCGAAAGGAAAGATTGCAGCCTTTGGTGTCTACTTGGGGTGCCATACACATGTAATCACATTCTTTATGGCTACCTACTTGCAAGTGGGTATGCAACAGATAGGAGCACATAAGTGAGCAAGGGGTAACATTTATGGACGGTGTAAAATTTGTTTCCTCTATACCATTCCCTACAAAATGGAAGGTGGATTGTTAAATTTATTGATTCGCAAACAACAAGAAGATTTGATGATAATAAGAGTTCATTGTACTTATCACATTACCCTATGAGCCAGGGCTGAGATGGCATTCTTTTTGAAATACTAATTTGCTATAGTGGTAGAATGGAATAACGTGACCTTTCTGAAAGTGGAAAATCATGACACTTGATGCAATCTATGCTTAAACTTGGGCCATATCCTCATAGATCACGACTTATGTTTAATTAACATAAAGTAGCATGGCCATTGAGGTTTGCTTGTTACAACCTCTTATATCTCAAAAAGAACTTAGGGATGTGTAAAAACGTGAATTGTACAAATTACACGATCTTGTTAGGTTCCTTCACATATATATTTTCAACCAATTTTGAGTGAGGACTGAATTTGCATATGATTGATCCGCCAACCTCTTACACCTTATGTTGAAAGGAATTCCCATTTCTAAAAAAACATTGAAAAAGATTAATTGAATATTACAATATTTTGGATTATTACATAGTTATTCTCTAAATTTTTTTTTTAGATTAAAGGTAGTTTAACTACCTAGTGAGAGCGTGGCCTTTTAATGATAAGGTAAGTTGGGGCAGCTTAGATGGCTAGTGAGAGCTTGGCCTTTTAATAATAAGGCAAGTTGGGACATTATGACTTTCTCATCACTCGACTTAAGTGGAGTTAAGATCAATTCAAATATTAGGCATTCTCAAGATTAGATATAATTCCAAAGACTCTTCCAAAATTTGTGATAGGTAATGATCCTCTTCTTGATATTGAAATGTCTAATTTTGAGTATGATAGTTTATGTAATTGTTTTTAAGCATTTTAGGTTATCTTGATTGGGGGTGGCTTGTGAGGTAGTGATATGAGGATGGATCAAAGAGGTGTGGGAGCCACATGGGTTGAATTGAACCCATACCCAAAGGTTGAAAAATACTTTTTCTTTTTTGAGTTTCTTGACTTGGCCCATGAGCAGGGTATCTTGCAACAAGGCCGAGGGGTCTATAAAAATAACCTTCTTGTTAATAAATTGACTTTGGGAAGGATTATGACTGAGTGGAATGAATTTTTATTTTGGTAATGTTTAAAGATCGTGGTTTTAATCCATCCTTCATTAAAAATGTTGAAACCTTGTTTGCATATGCATTGGCTTGTCTATCCATCAATAAAAGTGTGTTGAGGTTGGCCTCTTTCAATCTGTTAGATAGAGTTGTTGCCTAGCCCCTTTCTTATATGTCTTGATTATTAAATCCATTGGGTAATTGCTATGTTCCAATGCTAATCTATGTCTAATTCCATGGATTCTCTCCTTGAACCTAATACTGAACAATTGCTCAATGGGAATTTTGTTGAAGATTCCTATATGGTGATCCTTGAGGACCGGACTACCCATATCAATAGAATGTCCTCAGACATCAAGTTAGTGAAAGTTTGCCACTTGAAATGCAATCTTACCAGATAATTTCTCTTCAAACCCTCCTACTTACTCCCCCTTATGTTATAACCATGCTAAAAAAATTCCCTTCAAACTCTCTTGCTTACTCCTCATGTTAAAATTGTTGGCACTTTTGTTTTACAAAGCATTTGGAAGGCCTGGGAGGCTATTAAGCCTTTTCTTTTTTGTAAAGAGTGTTCCCTTTGCATTGGCCTCTCTTTTAATTTGCACCATCTCTAGTAGTCACCTCTTACTGAGTTTGATGGTAAGCCTCTTGTCAAGATCTCCGAGTTCTCAACCTTAAGTCTCTAGAAAATGAGTATTTTCTTAGTAAAGACCCTAATTGATGCTTTGTGTCAGCCCTAGTTCTAGGTTAAGATTAAGAAACCATTTGGCCTAACCAATGTTGATAAGTTCATTATAGAATGTATCTAGAGTATTATTCTTGATTATTAAGTTCTCAAGTTGTCCTTGTGCCTCGAGCTTGGTGGTGGGATTGTAAATGAGTAAAGGTCACAACTTTCTCATTTCAATCTGGTGATGGGGTATAAGTGGTTATGTTCCAAGATCTTTCTTGAAGTTTTTTTGAAATCAAAGAAAAAAGCTTGGTTGTCCAAGGGTAGCTTTTGGAATTCTACTTTAGAACCCAATTTTTTTTTATTTCAATGGTGTTTAATTATTAGAGGCTCTTGAATTCATACAAGATTCACATATTAGAGTGTGGAAACCCGCATTGTCCACAATGTAGGCAAGGTTAAACTCTTGAGCATTTATTCTAGTTATGTGTTGTCACCAAATTGCTTGGGTTTGGGTTTAGTTGTTATGTCAATAATATACCCTTACTTCTATCACTTGGGGCACTGCATTGTTAGGTGACTCCTACCTTAGGCTATAGAATTCTAGTTTGCCTATTTGTTGGTTAGGGTTGAGATATTGTTTTGGCTTTGTAAAAAATGAAATGATGTTACATTTAATTATGTCCTTGTCTCATCCATTGTTTTTTCTTGGTACGATGACACCGTGGAAATTGTGAAACAAAAATGAGTCATAATTCTTTCTTATGAAAAAAACTTTGTCCATTTGAGAATTAATTTTAAAATGCAAATTTTTAAGTTGATGTGATAACATCCTTCTTTACTTTAATATTAATATATATCAATGCCATCCAACCTAAATTACTATGTTATCAAGATCTATCAATTTCAACGTTTATGTGAATTAAGTTGATCATTGTCCAAAGGTTCAATATGAGGTTTGACATTGATGACACAATTCAAAATAATATTATCAACATGACTTAATATTATAAATTATAAGTTAATCTAGTAATATTGGACATCCATTTGTGGTAGTGTTAGTCACAATTTTGTAGATTCATTGAAGTCGTTCATTTGTCTCCATGGAAACCTTAAGGCACATATTAGAGGAGGATGTTTTTATCTAAGTTTTTCTTTAAAAAAAATCAATAAAAATATTTTAGATTTTGGATTTTTTGAAAAAATTATTGGATAGGTTTTTATGTTTTTTTTAGGATTTTAATTAACAAAATCAAATTAAATAAGTTTTAAGAATTTTGAACATTTTTTTTTATTTTTGGAATTCTTGTTTATAGTTGTGGAAAAGTTTTTTGATATGAATTATATTGGAGTTTAGAAATATTCAACATTTTCCAATGGATATTCTATTTAAAATCAAGAAATCCAAATAAAACTTTTATAATGTATAAAAGAGTAAATTTTTATAATGAATAAATAAATTAGAATTGGAGAAAGTTAGTCATTAAATTATAATAATAAATTACTTATTTATTAAAAAATTAAATTAAATAATATAATAAAATGAAAAAATACAATATTAAATAATAATAATAAAAGTGTAATAAAAATACAAATATATAGATAAAATTCAACATCATATAATAATTAAATTTGATTGAAAATACAATATAAAAGTGAAACATCCTAATATAATAATTAAATTTGATTGAAAATAAAATATAAAAGTGAAGCATCCTAAGAATAGGTTCAAGGTAAAGATAAATAAACAAAGAGAAATCAATAAATAAAGAAGTAAAGAATTATAAGAATACATTTAAGGTAAAGATAAAGAAGTGAAGAATTATAAGAATACGTTTAAGGTAAAGATAAACAAAGAAAAAATAATCTAATAATAAAAAACATTATAGGTTCAACGTAAAGATAAATAAACAAAGAAAAATCAATAAAGAAACGAAGAATTATAAGAATATGGTTAAGGTAAAGATAAATAAAGAAAACATAATAATAATAAAAAACATCATTAAAAAAGCATGATTTAAAAAGGAAAAAATTGAAAAAAAAATGAAATAATATTATTAATGATAAGTATAATTAAATTCAGATAAAGATAACATAATACATTAATAAAAAAACATTATAAAAAAATGACTAAAAAGGAAAAATTGAAAAAAGATGAAATAATATTATTAATGATAATTATAATTAAATGTGAAGATAACATAATATATTAAATTGATTAAGTATTTAGAGTGAAAATTATTAAAAAATTCACAAACAAATCATAATAAAAAATGACTAAAAAGGAAAAATTGAAAAAAGATGAAATAATATTATTAATGATAATTATAATTAAATGTGAAGATAACATAATATATTAAATTGATTAAGTATTTAGAGTGAAAATTATTAAAAAATTCACAAACAAATCA
>SNQJ01S0013325.1:76380-93524 GCA_010110895.2 Picea sitchensis | reverse complement strand
GCTAAGTTGCCCCATCAATCACCCCAACAATGGTCAAGTGGATTAGTGTAATATCCAAGCAGTCATCCGAAATGAAAGGAACCTAATACATATGTAAGAAGGTTATAACGATCAAATACGACACATACCATGATACCTCGGACCAATTAACTCATGGAGCAAGAGCCCTCTCTGATGCAAGCCCAGGCCAGTAGTGATGGAGGCTGCTACTGCTGACAGGACAAAACTGGCTGAGAAGAAAAGGATGGGCCCTCCAGGGCCATGCTCAAGTCACTCCTGCTCTCGGTACTCCATGTCTAGGACCATGTGGGCCTCGAGACATGATCTCCTAGTTATCCCTAGGTATCGGGGATACCAATACCAATATTTCAGTAGTAGTCCAGGTCACGATTTCTTCTAGGGTCATAAAGAATCCCTCTCGCCCCTACCTCCCCTACTTTTCTAATGTTTTTACTAAAAACATATAGTTATTAAGTTATTAGGAGAAGTAAATTCATTAAATTATTAGTTTTTTGATGATCATGTAAACAAATAAATGTATGTAAATCTTAATAATAATAACAATAATAATCTATTTTTAAGGTCACGGCCAAGCCACGCCAAATTGGTGTATGAGACCCCCTTGTTTGTGGGACAAGGGACCCTCCTCCTCCCAACGATTTGACTGGTAAAGTCTATGGAGGTATACATACCCTACCCCTTCTGGATTTGAACTTGTGACCTCTTAAGAGGAAACACATGTTCTTAACCAGTAGGCCCACTCTTATACTTTTCTTTATTGTATAAAACTTAATAAAAAAATAAACTATATATTTAAAGGAAATTTTTTTTTATTAATTTTGTAAATTCATATTTAAAATCAAAATTTAAAAATATTTATAAAAAATGATGAAAAAAATTACAACGACTCTCTCTCTCACTAATAGAGTAAATGAAGAGGTTGTTTTGGGACCCTTGATCTTTGGGATTTAGTTTTAGTGGGCCCTAGGTGGCTTGACTATGGCCCTTGATCGAATTGCAAACCTAAGTGACGACGTGAGTGAGTTAATGAACGAGGCAGATGAAATTTCATGGCAGGAGGCGGGTCTTATCAAAAACATTGCTTCCTTGGAAACGCATCCGATTGATTTTTCTTCTATTCCAAAGCTTTCTGCATCTGAGGGTTGTCAACTTAGCAGAGCTTCTAGAGTAACTTGCTCTGCCCCGATTGTTCTACCTATCTTGGAGGATTCCAACCCAAAGGTGCCAAAGGTTTGTTCTGAGTATATTCCACAATCTGGGATTTTGTGGTGGTGTCCTTTCTGGTTCGCGGGGGGATCTTAAAAAACCTTCGTCACCTAGGAAGAGTTGTAGGCAGTGGTCTTCAAACAAGGTGCTTAAAAAATGGTGCTTGGGTCGGACGTGGATTTGGAGGATACATGCGGGTTGGCTTTATGCAGACTGGTGGGGTTGTTCACCTATGGAAACATGTGTATAGAGAAGCTGCTGGCTTGGATGGAAAGGATCTGGGTGCCTGTTCTAGGATATAACCCTGAGCTTATTTATCTCACTAAAGATTGGTTGGGGTTCATATGTCGATCTTTGGAGGATGTTTAACTTCTTTTAAAGAGTAGATGGGTTAATGGTGGCAGTAGCCTTATGATTAAGAAGTGGTGTGTGGCTTTCGACCCCAAGATTGAATATTTCTCCTATCGACACTTTTGGATGCTTCTACCTGGTCTGCCCCTTTATCTAAGGAATGAAGGGGATTTAAAGGCCATTGGTGATTCTCTAGGCAGTTTCATCTTGTTAGACAGAGCAACTCTCAATGTAACCATTAGGAAAGTGCGAAGAATTTTGGTTGAGATGGACATTATCCATGGTCTTCTAGAATCGTTAGAGATCGACTGACGGGGTAGACGTTTCTTACAACGTCTTGAATACTTGGGTATCTCATTTTGATGCAGCCTATGTCATAGTACTGACCACCTAAGGTGGGATTGTAAAGGTTTGGAGGTTGTGGATGTAGATTCGGTTGGCTATGAAGCTTCACCTGACTACACCGATTTATCCACAGATAGTAACTTCTATGGCAACGACCTGGTTCATTGGTCACAGGACTCTAGAGACTTAGACTCCCTGTCATCTTTATTGGGTAAGTTAAAACTTCACTGCCTGGTTTTATTTTCTTCTCTTTATTCGTGGGAAAATGAAGCTCTTAACTCCTCGGAGTGGTTAGAAAAGGATAATTCTAATGATAGAACTTCTCCCTTAGCCAATAAGGGGGGTCCTACTTTGATTGTATAGTCTTTTGAGGGCCGCGTATATTCTCCCCCTTTTCCTCTTGCTACCCCGCGGGTTTCACTCTCTTCGGTTTCTGTTAGTTAGCCAGATTTTGATCCCTGTTTGCCTCCACAAAGTCAGCCCCCATTTCCTTTGAGTCCTACTCTATCAGGACATTCTTCAGAGCCTCTTCAAACTCAGGGTGGTTCTCCTTCCTCTCTTCCTGGCTATCGGGAACCGGATGAGGAGGATACTTCTCTTTCAATTGTACTTGAATCTTTGATTCCTTTTATTTGTCATCAAAATTCCTCTGTCCAGCTTCATGTCTTTCTTGGTAAATCTGTCATAACCCCCGGTGTAGGCAATGATGAAGCTAGTTGCTCACGCTCATTTGTTGAAAAGGGAGGGAAGGAATTTGCTTGGCCCAGAGGCATGGGCCTTGAATATTCTCCTGTTAAGACTAGGAGTGTCCGAAATAAATCTTATGTTGATTCTCAAATTATTATCCCTAGCAAATCCATTGAAAGTGGGGCACTTAGAGCATTGAAGGCCCTGGCGTAGGCTAAGTAATGATTTTTCTCTCTCTTAATCTAAGGGGGACCAGAGGCACCCTTAAATTGGCCTCTGTTTGTAGCGTTCTCGATAAAACTCGTCCTGAGATTGTCCTTTTACAGGAAAATTTGGTTCATGCAGATAAGGCTAGGGCCTTTTTTCATTCTCTTCAGTCGACTTGGTTATGTTGTGATGTTAATTCAGTTGGTACTTCGGGAGGCTTATTGGTATCTTGGGACCCAAATTTTTATGACTTGGTTCTGTTTCTAACCTGTGGTGGAATATTATTGATAGGGATCTGTCTTGCTACAAAAAGGCACTTCTCTATTTTAAATGTTTACGTACCCTATGTGGAGCGAAAAATTTTCTCGGAGTGCTTGGAAAGCTCGGGTTTGCTAGCTTAGAAAAATTTAACTCTAGTCAGGGACCTCAACTTGACACTCTCCTCAGGTGAAATTTGGGGAGGCGCTAGTTCCTCGAGGTCGCTGGCTGGATTTTTCAAATATTTCTTTCAAAATAACAAGCTTATAGATATTGTTCCGAGGAAGTTGGTCCCTACCTGGAGAAATAGCCAATCTGGAGTAGAGTATATTGCTAAAATATTAGATAGAACTTTCATTTCTGAAGATCTTCTTGTTTCGGTGGGCATCTACAGGTCTTGGGTGGAGTACCCCTTTATATCAGGTCATGCTCCAATTCTCCTCCAGTTGGAGTTACCTCCTCTTTTTAAGGCTTATCCTTTCAAATTGAATCCCCTTTGGATTCTGGACCGGAGTTTCTCCGAGATGGTTCATAAACTTTGGATTGACCTGAAATATCTCGGCGAACAGGGCAAGCAAAGTAGGCTTGTTTGGAAGCTTAAAGATTTAGAGAAGAGCACGAAACAATTGCATAAGGAGTGTAAACAAAAGTCAATTGCTCATATTAGATTTTTGGAAATGAGATTAATTCCCGATTACAAAATCGACCGGACGACTCATGTATACAATTGGAGGATTCCTTATTAAAAGAACTGGAACAAGAAAGGAATAAGCTTCTCAATGAAAATTAATAACTTTGGCACTAGTGCAACATGGCTATATGGATTCAAAGTGGAGACAATAACATGAAATTCTTCCACAATTTTGCAAATTTCAGAAGAAATTGCAAGCATATATGGGATATTTTGGATGAATCAAGGAATCTTCTTACTGGTAAGGATAATATCAGAGCGGAGGCAGTCAAACATTTCAAGGATATTTACAAAGTTCAAGATTCCCCTTCTTCAACTGACCAAGTCAGAGTAGCAACCATGTTTTCAAAATTGGTTACAGATGCTGAGGCAGAAGCTTTATATTCACCAATTGACTTGAATGAATTAAGAAAGGTGATTACTAAGTTCAAAATTGATAAGATCCAAGGACCCAATGGATGGACAACCGAGTTCTTTATTCAATTTTTTGATCTACTTGTGGGGAACCTTCTGGATATGGTTGAAGAAGCCAGGTCAAGTGGAAACATTTTGGGAGGCCTAAAATCTACTTTTATTTCTTTGATTACCAAAGTGAATAAGCCAAAAAGTTTTGGAGACTTTAGACCGATTTCTCTTTGTAATCTTTGTTATAAAATCATTTCGAAGATTATAGCCAATCAGATTAAACCGATTCTATCCAGATCGCTCTCAGAGGAACAACTTGGATTTCTTCAAGGCAGATTGATTCGGGACGCCATAGGTACTGTGCATGAATGCCTCCACAATATTAAAAAGAAAAAATTCAAATCTTTAGTTTTAAAATTGGATTTGAAGAAGGCCTATGATTGCATTAGCTGGGATCTCCTGGGAATGATTCTTATTCAGATTGGCATGGTCTTAAACATGACTAAATGGATTATGAGTTGTGTGATTTCTACCTCCTTCTCTGTGTTGATTAACGGGGAGACAACGAATTTCTTTAAAAGTGGTCGAGGATTAAGGCAGGGTTGTCCATTATCCCCACTACTCTTTATTCTAGCGATAAAAGGTTTAAGTTTGTTATTGAAAGACAACCAAAAGGAAGGGAAATTAACCAGAGTTAAATTTTCAAGAACCATCAAAATCCTCCATGTTTTTTTTGTTGACGACGTGATTATTATGACTAATGCTACCATTCAGGAGTGGTGGGAGATTGATAAGGTGTTAAAATATTTCTGCTTGGCTTCAGGGTTGCTGGTAAATGGATCAAAATCTACTATGCTACAGGAAGGTCTCTCAGAACAAGAACTGTTTCCTTTCAAAACGATTTTCACTTATAATTTCTCGGATCTTGATTCCGGGTTCAAATATATTGGATATTTTCTAAAGACAAGGCCGCATCGTGCAAATGATTGGAGCTGGTTACTAAATAAAATGAAGAAAAGCATATACAACTAGTGCTATCGGTGGTTATCCTTGGGAGGGAGGTATACCTTATTAAAGGTTGTGTTGGAATCTCAACCAGTCTATTGGATGTCTATGGCAGTTGTTCCTCGGTCTGTATTAAATTCTATTAGAAAATTGATGTTCAATTTTATTTGGAGAAGGAACAGTGAATCAACTCCTCTACATCTTTGTAAATGGGAACAATTATCTCTTCCAAAGAAATTTGGGGGTTGGGGCTTTCGAAATAATTTTGACTTCAGTAAAGCCTTGGTTGCACACACACTCTGGAGGGTTTTAAAGGGTGGAGGCACCTGGCACCAAGTTATTATAGATAAATATCTTCCACATTCGACTGTAACAAATTGGTTAAGATCTCACTCTTTCAAACAAAAGACGTCCTCTAAAATCTAGAGTGGGTTATCAGGGTCCGTGCACTTGATTCTTCACTGGTTAAGCTGGAATCCGAGCTTGGGCCAGCTTATTTCTATTGGCAAGGATAAGATTCTTGGGATGGATGCCCACTTTTTCCTTTCCCCATATTTGGTGTCAGCGCTAAATCAGAGGAATATTTTATATCTTGCTCAGGCCAGGGGACTTTCCAACAGTCATCACCTTTGCAACTACTAGCTAAGTAGCAGAGATTTGGGCCTTTCGGGTGACTTGGCGATTGAATGGGATCATTATAGGAAGACACTTATTGATTCGGGGATTCTTCTCCAGGATAGAGCCGATGTGCTAATGTGGATAGGGGGTGATAACTCGGGTGTCCCCTCCGTCAATTTTTTTTACTGGGGCTTAATCTCTACAAAAAATTTGAATAAGATAGAAATTTGGCAGCAATCAATCTGGCACTGGAAAATTCAACTAAAGATCAAGTTGTTTATTTGGTTGGTTGTGGAAGGAAGGATTCTGACCTGGGACTCATTACAATTGAGAGGTTGTGAGGGGCCCAGTTGTTGCTATCTCTGCAAACTTGGTACTGAGTCTATTTCACACCTATTTATTTTCTGTCCTTTTACAATCTCGGTTTGGGATCTTGTGACTAAACATATTAACCTTAAAAATACTTGGAAGGGGAACATCGTGTCTGAGTGTTTCATAAATTGGTTTGTGGATAAATCGGCTTCCACTTAGCTTGCTACACATTTGTGCTGGTTCATATGGATTGAGCGAAACAAAGCAATATTTGAAGATTCCAGTCCATCGATTCAGACTATTTTTTGCAAGACCTTGGCTCCCCAAAACAAAAAAAACTATTCCTTTGAAGGATAGACCCCCAAGAGCTATTTTGTTTCCTCAACAAAATATTGATTCTTATGCTTGGTTCGATGGGGCTGCTCAGCACAATGGTGTTGTGTGTGGGGCGGGTGGAATTATAAAATTCCAAGATTCCACAGTCATTAGATGGTTATTCAATTGCGACAGTGGTTCAAACTCAACAGCAGAAATTCTAGGAGCTCGGGCCTCTCTTGCGATTGCTCATCATTTGTCAATTCATTGACTACAGGTATTGGGGGATTCCAAAGTGATTATTGACTGGCTGTCCAACAAGAGAAGACTCCAGGTGAGTGCGGTTGAAGGTTGGAAAACCAGAATCAAAGATCTAATTAAGTGCTTCTAGTATATCAACTTTCATCATATCTACACAAATTTCAACTCGGAAGCTGATGTGCTCTCAAAGCAGGCTCTTGGAGAGCCAGAAGGCCATATTTCCTATGTTTGCTGGTATAATGGGGTTGAAGGCCCCAGGGAGTTTTTCAGAATCCATTAACTTCTCTGTCTTTGAGGCTTGTCTTTATCTGAGCCTTTTGATAGTTTGTTTTTTCTAGTTTTGTATTTGATCCCTTTCAGAGACATGTTTGACTGTTTATGTTGTTGCGATCCTTTATGAAGGATAATTTTTTGGGGATTGTATCAAGGTTGTGGGGGCGATTTTTAGCTCTTGTAATGATCCTTGCAGTATAATGAAAGATGTAAACAAATTATATTACTAATATAATTAAGCTAGTTTTTTACTGGAAAAAAAGTAAATGAATAATATATGAAAAATTTAATTAAGAAAAAGTCATCTATTAATTTTTAATGTGATCATTGATGAAATAAATATTAAAATTTGGAAAGTAGGTATTTTATAATTGAAGTTATAAAATAACAATAATAATAAATTTATTATTCATTAAAAAATAACAACACTTATATAATTTTTTTAGCTAAGTTCAATAGATATAGTTTAATTATTAATAATAAATTTATTATTCATTAAAAAATAACGACACTTATATAAAAAAAAATTAGCTAAGTTCAATAGATATAGTTTAATTATGAACAGAAACAAGTGTTTAATATAGTTTATTTTTTCTCCATTATTTTGATTTACTTAATTTATTCCTTAGATATCATCTCCCAAAATTTTATTATTATATTAACTTACCTTCTGTATGAATTCCCGAATCTTCTCTATTTCCTTTTCTTTCTATACATCATCTTATATTATTATATTATTATCTTTATTAGTGGATTATCTTTTCTATTTAATTATTCTTCCTTAGAAATTTTTTATTTATTTTTTAATCAACCTTAACTCTTTAAGAACTCTTCATTATTTTTATACATCATCTTATATTATTATATTATTATCTTTATTAGTTAATTATTATTTTTATTTAATTATTTTTCCTTAAAATTTTTTTATTTATTTTTTAATCATCCTCAACTCTTTAACTATTCTTTATTGTAAACTCTACATTTATGTATTCTCTCCTATAATTATTTACCTTTAATTTAAACTTAACAACTAATTTGACTTTGTTATTTCCTTTTTCTACTCCACTGTCACCCTTCTAACCTAATTTTTAAATACAAAACCTATGCACTTCTTTCTCATTTTTGAGCTTGTTCCTGTCCCTCATGATGGCTGGAACTGAAGTGTTCACTAGAAACATCCAAAGTTTCGAAAAGAATAAAAATTTGCAAATTTTTTTAGAATGAATGAATTATAAAATAATAATTTTAGATATGAAATTTTTAATTTGTTTTTGATTTTCATATTGGAATAATAATTTATTTTAAAATAATAATTTTATATATAATATTTTAATTTTTTTTATTTTCATATGAAAATAATAATTTATTTTAATTTGTCATCATGAAAGGGTTACAATCAAGTTAACCCTTTCTTTCAAATTTGATCTCTACTTCTAGGGTATAAATTTGACGGGCACTCTTACCCATTTTTTATGACCCATTTCTTCTTAAAATTGCCCTTTTGTAAGTATTTTTTTCCTTTTCCATTAGGTTGTAGTTATCTTGGCATCATTGCATGCATACTACTTAGTGTTTGGTCGATTGTTTTTGTACAATGATTGGATCTATGTGGAATTGTTGCTTAGAAAGAAGGTGAAACCTTTTATTTGTTGATTTTCAAAATTGAAACTCTATGCAAGTTGTTATATCAAGGCAATTTGTTAAGCTTATTTGTTTATGTTTTTAGTGGCGTTGTATTTCATGTGAAACAATTTGATGATGTTATGTTAAATGCAATTTCATAATAATTTTATGTTATGTCTCGTTTTATTTATTTATTTATTTACAATAAAAATGAACAAGAACACATATAATAAAAGTTATGGATTGCAAATTTAAAATAATTATCGTTATTAATATAATGAAATAATAAATATTACTCAAATATTTTTTATTTGTTTTTTTAAATAGCAACTACTAATGTTTTTAAAAATGAAATAAAATAGATCTTGTGAGAGGTCAACCATACTCGTGTTTATTTTTATTATTAAGATTCACTAAGACATTAAAAACATAGGTGAGAAGGTATTTAAATGTGGATTCTCAAAAACCAAATATAATGAGAAAATAAGTGTGCAAAAACAATTTTCATCATTGTAATTGCAATTTAATATTAATGAGTCTTACCTCTTTGGATAGTTGCATACTTCTAAATCCTTGATCTTTCTTCCCTCTCAACCTTCACTTTTCAACATGCACTCTAATTTCCAATGTGCTATGCATGCAACTTGTAAGTTGTAACCTCCATGTGCTATAAAATTTGTAACTTGCACTTGTGTTATGTATACTTTACACAAAAATCAATATTCAAATTTAGGAAATTGTTATTATATTATATTATATATTTTAATATATATTGTTATTATTATAATATATATTGTGATTATTATAATGCTTGTTAATATATTGTTATTATATAATATATATTTTTTATAAATTGATATTAATAATGTATTGTTATTATATATATATATATATATACACACCTTAATTTTTTTATTTTTGCCCCTCAAATTGACAATTTCAAAAATTAAATGTAAATTTAAAAATTAAAAATGGGTCAAATTTAACCACTCCCTACTTCCCACTCAATTATGGTCAAAACTTTTTTAACCATCTTTATTTATTTATTTTTTCCACGAAAAAAACCCTAATTCTATTCATCCCAAGAGAACCAAATTACATTTTGTAGGTGCCTTAAGCCCAACCCAACCATGGGTAAATTGATCAAAAAATAGAAACCCATAGGGGCCAAGAAGTTGGCTCATGAGCCACAAAGAAATATACAATAAATGAGTCGAGAGTATAATCAATGAAGAACAAGAAACCCCTCCACAAAAGAAACGTCGAGAAAGCAAGCTCAAAGAAGACCCCAGATACCGAAAGGACCATGTCAGAGCGGCATGAAGCTTTCACATCAGTAGAACCAGAAGGAAGAGACACTATAGAAGACCCTATCCTACGAACACCAAAAAAAAGAGAAACCAAAAAGTTGCATGCCCTTAAAAAGGACCTCAAAGTGTCAACGCATCAACACTACACGCCCTTTGAAAGGACCTCAAAGCTGTGGCCAAACCCTCCAACTAAAATGAGGAAGAGAGAGGCACCAACACCCTCTAGAAGGACCCCGATCTGAGCATACATCAAACCCTGAACAACCAACATCATCAGAGAAAGAAACTGCAAACGTGAGTGATAAGATCCCCCAAAAAAACCTTACCGAGAGAAAACATCATTGAAATCCTCCAATGAAACCCCAGAAGTAGGACGAACCATGTCAGAGCGACATACATTCCTCGAAAAAGAGAGGATCCAAAACCCTGAATCTCAGCAGTAAAAATTAAGATCTCGGCATCTAAAACTTTGAAACCAAAATCACAGAGCAAAGGGTATACATTAGACCCTAAAAAATGCCCCCAACATAGAGAGGGTGATCAGTAGAAGACAACAAAGACATTTGCCAAAAGAGAGGGCCACCCACAAAGAAAATTCAATTGCAAAAGGAAAGCCTCACAAAAGAACCCCAAGCCACTAAAGCGGAAGATTCGAGCAAAGAAAATCAATCCCAGATCCACACAAAACACTGGCTAAGCATAGAAAAAGAGGCTCCACCAAGCCCAAACGCAGTAAAGCGAAACATGCACAAACCAACACCAAACAAACCACACCATAAACACTCTGAAACTAGCCCTGGGTGAGAGCGCGACCACCAACAAGCACCAATACCACCTTGTGCATATCCAACACATTCGATCGGGTGTCTGAGACATGCCAAAACCGGACCCGGGAGACCACAACCGCCAACAATCGTTGAGACTCCACGCACATAAACAAGGCTTCAAATATGTGGTCTGCTGCTAAGGTTTCCCCAGCCACAACTCCCCCTATGTCAACCATATTTATTTGGTTAGATGGTGTTTTTCTTTATTTAAATAATTATTTTTAAGTTATTTAAAATTTTTATAATTTTCTATTTTATTTAATTATTGATTTAATGTTTTAGTTTTTAAATTTTTATATCTGATCATTTATTTATCGTAAGTTTTGATAAAATGTTTTTTTAATAAAAAAATTCGTTTTTATATTTGATAATTTATCGTAAGTTTTGATAAAATGTATTCTTTTTATAAATTTTGATCAAATTTTTATATTGCTCTAGGAGAGATGTTATCCTTACTCTACCCAATAATAATAGAGATCCACATACTTTATTTATTTCTACCCAATAATAATAGAGATCCACATACTTTATTTATTTCTGGCTGAGAACTTTTCTAATGACCTTTATCAATTATTTATGATCCCATCACTCAGTTCGGATCGAGCTAGGCAGGGTGACTGGCGATGGCGAACAGGCGAGCTGGCGACTGGTGAACTGGCGATCCAGGTCTCCTGGGGCAGAACACAGACTACAGACCTTTATCCACCGCATAGTCCACTCCTGAGGACCTCCTCTACCTGTCAGCCTTCCATTATTTTACTTCTTTGCCTGCAGTCGCCTTACTTTTGAATATTGTCCCTTGGTCTGCTACCAATCCTCCTCTTCCTGCTTTCTTTGTCTTCTAGCTCTGATTGAGACTGCACTTTCTCATCATTGCACTAGCCCGTGTCTTCCTTGCCACATTGCTTTTCTACAGCTTCCTCTCGCCTTTTTCTAACCTGCTGACTGACTCTCCCCTCGTCCTGTGGGCCGGGGGCGGTTCCCTAGCCACTTTTTTAATGGACCCCCTTACCAAATCTCTCATGCATCCAACCGATGAACTCTTGTGGAAACAGGAGGGTCTTTTTGATATAGCAGACTCCCTTGAAAAAAGGCGCCCCTCCTCTCCCTCTGTTTCCCTCCCTTTCTGTCATTATCTGTCCACAGTTACACCTGCTGTTATAGGCCTTTCTCCACTGACTAGCACTCCTGCCTTGATTCCTCCTCCACCGGCCTCAGACAGGCCTCCCCTTATCGGTCCTAACAAGTCTCTCCCTTCGATTACTCACAGAGCCCCTGCTTACTCACACCATGAGGCTTCCAACGGTCGAAAGCAGTGGAAAACAAGCAGAAAAACCAAGCGTCTGGTGCTGGGTGATGATGTAGGTTTAGAAAACCTCTGCAAAATGTCCGTCTGCGCTCTTGTTGGTCGTATCTCTTACAAAAGCCTAAACCCACAGCCACTGGAGGACTGGATGAAGACTAACTGGCTCCCTCATTTAGGATACTGCCCAGAAGTCTTTTATCTCAAAAAAGGTTGGCTCAACTTCTTATGCAGGGATCCTGAAGATGCTTCACTACTCTTATCATCCTTCTGGGTCATTGGGGGAAGTAGCCTCATGCTTAAGCGCTGGTGAATGACTTTTAACCCAGAATCTGACTACTTCCAGCTCAGACATCTCTGGGTGTTGCTCTCGGGTCTACCCCTCCATTTCTGGACTGAAGAGGCCATTAAAGCTATTGGTAACTCTCTTGGCAGATTCATTGCTCTTGACAGTGCTTCTCTAACTGGCTCCTCCAGGAAACTGGGCAAGGTTTTAGTTGAGATGGATATATCCGTGGGACTGCCTGAGAACTTGGAGATCGATTGGAGGGGACGGAAGATCAACCAAACTCTGGACTATCTCAGGCTACCATTTCGCTGTAACAAGTGTCGTCAAACTGGTCATCTTCGCAAATCTTGCCCTGGTAAGGCCTCGACTACTTTATTTGAGGATGAGGAACTGCATCTCAATCCTCCTGATTATTTGGATGTGGACCCTTCTCTTGAGTTCGTTTTTACTCCCCCCGACCCACCTTCCCCTCCCCTTCCTGGACAAACCGAACCACTTTCAATCAAGCTCTTCCATCTGTGTCCATCCCTTTACAACTCCCTCACTGCACCCGAAAAGGATACCATCAATCGCTATTCCTGGCTCTCTCCCCTCCCACTTGATGCTCCCCCTCCAGAAAACGAGCTGACACATACCCCCGCTTCTAAATCACCATCATTTATCAACTTCTCCCACACGGCCACCGACCCTTCCACCCTTCCTTCCCCCACTCACACTATACAACCTCTCCCTACCCCTTTACCAACCTGTCAACCTACTACTCCCGCCCCTTCCTCTGATTCGATCGAACTCCCTGCTGATGCTCCCGACCTCAGTCAGCCGTTAGAAAGCGAAGGATCATTGCTGGCGGAGTTGAGCTCCTTACCCACCCCTCGTTTCATCCCGGATCCAACTACACAGCTCCCTATTTACCGAGGGAAAGAAATCATCCCACTTTCTGCTGGTGCTGGTCCATCTTCTCCCCAACTTCCGGAAAAAGTCAATAGTTCCTTTGCTTGGTTGCGTGGCTTGAGCGTTGATCTCTCTCCTCTACAAACAAGAAGTTCCAGAAAGAAGAAGGAAGCACAAAACTCGCAACTTTCTGATCCCATTGCCCCTGCACTCGACGGAAAGGCCCTTAGAGCATTGAAGGCCATAGCACGTACAAAATAATTCTTGTGCTCTCCTTAAACTTGCGAGGGACCGGAGGCAACCTCAAGAATGCAGCCTTCCGTAAACTACTAGAGCGCTCCTCTCCTGACATAATCTTCCTCCAAGAAACTCTTTCATCTTATCAACATTCTAGAGACTTTTTGCACTCCTTCCGTTCATCTTGGGTCTCGGTGGCCGTTAGCTCACTTGGTAATTATGGTGGCTTGCTTGTTGCCTGGGACCCGGGATACTTCGATTTGGTTCCCTTCCTGACCTGTGGAGGTATTTTGCTACTGGGCCGTTGTCTAGCTACCAACCAGAAGCTTGCTTTTCTAAACATTTATGGCCCCTGCAAAGACAGAGTACAGTTTTGGACACAGCTTGCATCCAGTGGTATCCTGGACTTACCTAATCTCATTTTAGGAGGTGACTTAAACATTACTCTCACTTCTGATGAACACTGGGGTGGAAACCTTTCGCCTGGTTCTGAGGCGACCTTCTACAAAGATCTATTTTTGTCCAAAAACCTCTTTGACGTATTGCCAAACAAACTGTTACCCACTTGGCGCAACGGGCGAACTGGGAACGAGGCTATTGCTAGGCGCCTTGATTGCTTTTTATTATCAGATAGTTTTATGACCTCCTCAATCTTCCCGTCATCGTGGGTTGAGCATCCATATTTTTCAGACCATGCGCCCGTGTTCCTCAAGCTGTGCATCCCCCTCCGGCATTATTCTTTCCCTTTTAAATTCAACCACCATTGGCTTCTCTCAACAGATTATGCCGATCTAGTCCAAGCTGTTTGGACAGATCCGTGTTTTCAAACTGAACTTAATCCACAACGACGTTTGGTCTGGAAGCTTAAGATGCTTAAGATTCGTTCTAAATCCTGGCAACTTTGCAAAAAAGAATTGGAGGCGGTGCGTCTGGTTTTCCTGGAATCCGAGATCAAAAATCTCATTGCACTTTCTTCTACCTATCAGCGAAAGACTCTGCATCTCTTAAATTGCTTGAAAGCGGCAGGGACTCTATCCTTAGCGAAGAGGAAAAATGTTGGAGGCTCTGCAGTCGAGCGACGTGGCTCAAGTGGGGCGACTCCAATACCAAATTCTTTCATATTTTAGCTAGTTATAACAGGCACAAGAAGATCATCTGGTCCATACAAAATGACAGGGTTGAGATTCTCCGAGGGCAAGATGCAATCAAAGAAGAGGCTGCCGCACACTATAAACATCTTTTTCAAGCAAACAACTGTCCAAATCTTACTGATCAACTGGCAATTGCTAGTCTTTACCCAAAACTGGTGTCGCCTACAAAAGCTACAGATCTCTTTAAGCCCGTAACCCTTCTGGAAATCAAAGCTATATTGATCCATTTCAAAAAAGAGAGAAGTCCAGGGCCCGATGGCTGGACGACGGTGTTTTTTTCTCACTTTTTCGATCTCGTTGGATCGGATCTCCTCCAGATGGTGGAGGACACTCGCATCACAGGTAAGATTATAAAAAGTCTCAATTCCACTTTTCTGGTACTGATCCCCAAAGAAAATAATTCCGTCTCCTTCAACGACTACAGACCCATTTCATTGTGTAATCTCATCTATAAGCTGGTCTCTAAAGTGATCTCCAACCGGTTGAAGCCATTTCTGGAAAAAAGCCTATCAGCTGAACAACTTGGCTTTTTAAAAGGCAGAAGAATTCAAGACGCCATCGGAGTTGCTCACGAGTGCATCCACTCCATCAAACAGAAGAATTTAAAGGCATTAATCATGAAATTAGATCTAAAAAGGCGTTTGACAACATTGATTGGGGTTACCTGCGGCTAGTTCTTCTCTCGGCGGGTCTTGGTGACAAGTTTACGGATTGGATCCTTTCCTGTGTTACTAGTGCACATTTTGATGTGTTGATCAATGGGGAGGCATCTAGTTTCTTCCAAGGTGAGAGAGGGCTCCGTCAGGGATGCCCACTCTCCCCTTACTTGTTCATTTTAATTATGGAAAGCCTCAGCATTATCCTGATAAAATTCTGCTCCGATCACAAAATCTCTGGTTTAAAGGTATCCAGACTCAACAAAATTATTCATCTCTTTTTTGTAGACGACATTCTCCTAATGTCATCAACGAAACTACCAGAGTGGCTAGTTATCTTGGACGCTCTCAATCTGTTCTGCTCTATCTCGGGCCTGACCATAAACGCTCACAAAACCACAGTGCATTATTGGGGTCTTTCGGAGGCCGAGCTTCTGCTCTTCAAAGCGTCCATACCCTTCACATTTTTCGATTTAATTGAGGGGTTTAGGTATTTGGGCTATCGGCTAAAACCGGGAGCTTCCACTCCCGCTGATTGGAGCTGGCTTGTGGCCTTATTTGAAAGGAGAATTGGTTTCTGGGGTAACAAGTGGCTCTCCTTGGGTGGCCGCCTTATTCTCGTCAAATCGGTGCTGGAAGGTTTAGCTGTCTATTGGATGATGCTTGAACGGTTACCAAACAAGATTATTATCCTGCTGCGTAGGCTCACTTTCAATTTCCTGTGGAACGACCTTCCTGGAAAGCGCCACTATCACCTGTGCAGCTGGCAGTCCCTTTCTAGGCCCCGGAAGGAGGGGGGATGGGGACTCAAGGACCTTCCCCTTTTCAACACGGCTCTCCTGGCTTGCTCTTTCTGGAGAGCGGTCACCCATGATAGCATCTGGCACCGGGTCATAATGGACAAATATCTCGCCTCCCGCCCTCTCATTCAGTGGCTGCGTCAATCGTCTCATAAGCAGAGAAGGGCTTCACCTTTCTAGAGAGGCCTGATTTCCGCTTCTCCAGTCATCTTACACTGGCTCCGCTGGCTGCCCGGATCTGGATGTGAGATTCTTCTTGGGAAAGACAAAATTCTCGGCTTGGACAGTCGAACGATCCTCTCCCCAGCGCTCAGAGCACGACTTTCTCTTTTAAATCTGGAACACCTGTCCCAGGCGAAAGTGACAGCCCACTCTTTCCCCCACCCTGATCTTTGGTATCACAGTAGTGAGTTACTGCTAAGTGGACCATTGGCGATTGAGTGGGATGCCTTCACTAGCGCTCTCAAGTCGGCTGGCATCGCCTTAAACGAAGGGCTGGATTCCCTCATTTGGGCCGGAGGTGATGCCTCAGGTCTTTTAACGGTAAAAAATGTTTATGCGGCCCTTCTTCACCCTCTAGATAAGGTTGCTTTTACCCCGGGGCTCTTATCAGTTTGGAAGTGGTCAATTCCATTGAAGATTCAACTCTTCTTTTGGCTGTGCGTAAGAGGAAAAATCCTCACTTGGGAGGTGCTCCAGAAGAGGGGCTGGCATGGGCCCAGCCGCTGTGCCCTTTGTAACGCTGCTGCTGAAGATTTACACCATCTTTTCGTCCACTGCGTCTTTACTGCCTATATCTGGAATTTTCTTTCTCAGCATTTCTCCCACATTTCAGACTAGAAAGGCAGCTCCTTCACCGATTGCTTCATCTCCTGGACCTCGGCTTCATCGGCTCCCCACCCTTTGGTGGCTCACGTTTGCTGGCAGATTTGGAAAGAGCGCAATCTGGTGATATTTGAGGGACGACCTCCCTCCCTGCAAGCGGTTCTCCATCGCATCCTTTCCACCTTCCATCTACAGCAGGAATCTACTAAACTCATCCAAACCAAAGCAAGGGACTTTTCGGTTGCTGAAGGAGCCACAATTGTCTGCTTTGATGGAG
>SNQJ01S0013325.1:33356-59915 GCA_010110895.2 Picea sitchensis | reverse complement strand
AGTTAGTTCACAATTTGATGTATTCTCCATTATGCTCTTGCGAGGTATATGAAAAGTGGGAGAATGTTAGGAAAAGTGTGTCATACACCTTGCAAATGACAACTTTGGAAGACACCAAAATTATTGGAGGTTTTTAACCCATGCTATAGCAATGATCTTGATCTCATGCATGAAATAAGGTTTTTAGTAAAAGCAAAAAATCATGAATGAAATAATGTTTTTTATAAAAGCCAAAAATCATGCACAAGTAATGATTTTAATAAAAGCCAAAGCATTGTCAAGTTTATGGTTTTGTATGCCCATATACCAAGTCTTTGGCTTGGAGGTAGAGAGAGCAAGTTTGTTGAAGGTCCCATTACGCTGCAAAAATTTCTCAAGAACTTGAATGTTAATGATCATCTTTGTTAATACTACAACTTCGTAAATGTATTGTAACTTGTTACTAAATAATACATTGAGCTCTTGCTTTGGAGTATGGGGTTTTTTCCCCAAAAGGGTTTTCCATGTGTTAATTGTTTTATGCAATTGTTTGTTTAGAGATTTTGTACATTCTTTTCTCATTAATTAAAGTAGGAAGTGTATTATAATAATAATATGTTTTTAAGGTCATGGCCAAGCCAAACACCGAATTGGTGTATGAAACCCCCTCCGCCCTTGTATACCCTACCCCCCTCTGGATTTGAACTTGTGACCTCTTAGGAGGAAACACTTGTTCTTAACCATACCATTAGGCCCACTCAGGGTGTATACACACTTCAAGAATATATATCCACAACATGTCATCCATTATAACATCATCATGTAGAGCCCATTTGTACATGTTTATCAATGTTATGTTGCTACCATGTGACTATCTTATCCATTTAAATCTAATAATTAAGCTACAATTCATATAATAATAATATAATAAATTTATGATTTAGATAAATGTTTTACATTTATAATACACTAATTTAAATTAAACTCTGTAAAAAAAATTAAAATATATAATAATAAAAATTATATTCATCTCCCCGATCTTTTTAAGTATATACAATAAGTATACACAAGTTTATGCTTTATCTAATTTTCACATACATATAAATTTGTCTGAATAAAAATCATTTTTATTTATTTATTTCCTTTAAATATATCGATTTAATAATAATTTAATAAAAAAATTTAATTATACATATTTTAAAAAATATTTAGTTTTTCCTCATCTCCAATTAATTATTTTCCTCCTTTTATTATATCGATTTCAAAAATATTTAATCAATTTTAATGGATTTCATGTAGTATACATCTTTGATAAAATGCATATAACATTTTTAAAGTATGCATTACTTTTTGTGCATGAAAAATCAAAATCAAAATTCAAATGAAAGAATTGAAAATTCAAGCATTAAATGGAAAATGTATGGTGCGATGTATATAAAGTAGCATTCAACTGAATTTCTTTGTTGCAAATTTCGTTAAAGAACCCCATTAGCCCACTGAAATCCGGATGCCATGAATGCGATCTTGATCTCAAAGTTATGTTTTATATGTATCCCTGTTTATCTAAATGACCAGACTTGGTAGACCAATACGATTAAGAAGATACTCAAATTGTAAAATAAGATTAAGAAACCCAAAACATGGTGTAGCCATAAAGTTTGGCTTTCAACTTTTTATAAATTTGAGTGCATAAGTATTTAAATGAAATGGAGTGCAACAGAGACATATTGTAAGGCTAAAGAGTGGCGATGTCGTTCTTGTAAAATATCATGTTGCAATCGAACTTCATTTAGGGTTATTTGGTTTAACCTATCACTTAAAACAGGGAAATATTTTATTATGAAGCCATCTTATTAATTCACAAAACATAAAATGAATATCAAGAATAATTTGCATTGAATTTATGTTAAAATTATAGGTTTAATGAACTTGTTTCCATAAAAATGAAGAGGAGAGAGCAGAACCAAAGGAAGACAGAAAACAACACAAATAAATTAATTTTGTTGCTTGACTGCAAAATGTTTACATCTGCCTCTATTTATAGAGGTCTTGGAAGGATCCCGAAGATCCAAAGAATTCTCAAAGAGGCTGGAGTGTCGGTGGAGGAACTCTCTCGAAGATGGTGGAAGCGCCGGTGGTAGGTAGAAATTAACTCTTCGAACACTCCCCCCTAATTTCTACTACTAATTACATCTATATTTACTATGCCCAATGCTTCTCTTAAATACTCAAATTGGTCTTGTGCTAAAGCCTTTGTAAATATGTCTATAAGTTGCTCCTTTGATCTGCAATGTCTCCTCCTTAACAAATACATGTCTTAATCTTTATCTGGTTAGGTCTTTATCTGAGTCATGTTATCATCTTCAGTTTCTATCTTCATATGGTTGGGCTTCCTTCAATGTGCTACTTTATTCTACTAGCTTCTCCTCATCACCTTGGGATTTTATGGCTTACCCCTAACCATTATGATGCTCAGGAACCATCACACCAAGTGGTTTCTAGTTGACCACAAACTTTGTTTACTGGTGGTTTTGGCTAAGCACGAACCTTGCATGATGGGGAAATTGATTAACACCGCACTCACTCACTTGGGATTTCTTCATTATGAGTTTCATCCTCAAACATTTTTTTTCCTCTTATTTTGTACCTGCATAACATTGATTAATGCTCGAACTTTGCATCTTCCTTTTGCACCTGCAAACAACTGATCATTGATGTCCATATAAAAATAAATCCATCTACCGAGATACATGGGTACCATCCGCTGTACTCACCAGTTCTCTAGGTATCCTTTTCACGTATATGGTTCATCAATACATTAGACTCCTTTAGTCATAACTTGGTCCCAACCAACTCACACTCTGAGATTACTTAATCTCACATTCCTCCGCTTAATAAAAAATCTAACTTCTTCGATCACCATCAAACTTAGATACGAGTACACCTACCACCCTCGTACCTACCTAGTGGTTAATTCCACAACTTGATGCCACATCCACTCTATGCATAAGAGGGATACATGCTACATGATCACACTAATCCATGTAGGCCTGACTCAACAGGGCTAATAAACACCTAGGGAATATAGCTTGCCTTGCCTATGGCTAAGTTTTACAACTTTGGACCAAAAAACCTCTAGGGTGTCAGGTACTACCGATCATGCACCCCCTACAACATATATGCATCATTTCATCTCAGGTACAAAAATTCCACAATCTTTACTAAATGCCCAACAAATTACAACCCATTACATATGCCCATTTACATCTCATCATTAAGCATTACATAACTTCATTTGGAGTCTTCTTTGTCCTTTACCTCTTCCAACGAGAGTCTTTCTTCCTTGTCTTTCACCATCCATTTTTTTGTCTTCTATCACCCTTTGTCTTCTGCATCAGCAGTTTGTTTTACACTGCTTCTTGCATTTTTTTTATTTATTTTTTCCTTTTTTCTTTCAATATACTTTATGGATATGTTTCTTGTTGGAGTCGATCAATATCCAACAAGACAACCTATGACAATGGATTGGCAAACTTAATTGACACGCCACTTGTCATGATTTTACATCACTTAACATTTGATTTGGACTCAACTTTTGACTAGCTTGACAAATAGACTCTCACTTTAACTTTAACTAGCACTCATTTTGACTCTTCTTGAGATTAATGTAATGACTTTACATTTCAAGACTCCTTTTCACAAAGCTTTTAGACTCATTCACTTGACCTTGACCTTTCACTTGAACTTGACTCTGACCTCTTACAGCTTAACTCAATTTTCTTTAAGATTGAACCCCACCTGACCATTCCAAGTACTTTCAACAATGCATTTCACTTTAGCCACATTACAATTACAAAATGAAGTTCTCACCTTACCAAAACATGGAAGACATTTACACCACTTGACTCAACTCCCTTGGGAAGATGAGACCCACATTACCACATTTAACACAACAAGGCCTCTTCATATCTCTTTAAACAAATACTTCACTCATGCTATTTCTCTTTTCCAAGATCCTTGTAATTTCCATTAAAATGATTTTGATTTCACTATTCTCCATTCTTATCCTCACAAACTCTTCCATGCATGTAACATTTGAAAAGTAAGATTAATTTGCCTCTTTTATTAAGCGCATACCTTTATGAGGGTGTTTTCCACTTTAAAAATCACTTTTGGAATGTTCCATATTAATCAAAATTCTCCAAGATAAAAATGCTTATGCGACACTCATGAAAGCTCGAGATTTTCCCCTTGCACAACGCAGTCCCCATATCTCTTACATAACGCAACTTCCATCTCGCAGTTTCTCTTTGACTACAGGGGCTGCTTCAACGACGATGACAGGGGTGAAGGCGGCTTCTGGGACTGCATCCCGCTTCGACCCACGACCTCTTTTGAACATTAGGAAACTTCAAGATTCAATCCTCACTCAAATTTGGATTCGGCTTCTATGCATGGCGTCTCAACTTCTTCAACATTGCAAGTTCTCTCAACTCATGTCGGCTCATGTTCATTCAAACCTGCGTTCATGAAAAAGATGACAACGAGCAACAACACCTCCATTGAGGAGATGCATAAGTCCTGGCTCTCTCAGCAGGGCCTTTATGATTGCGCTCTTGGCTCTTTCAGCACATTGGTGTCTCAAGCCTATGCTATAGCAGCTCTGAGCATCAAGAGAAATATGCATTCTTTAATTTCACCAACCTCACAGCTTCCATTGCATGAACACTTCTACGAATGCTACCTTCTCATTCTCACAACACTGTCAGTAGAGTCCTACACCGTGGGCAACACTCACATGACGACAACAACAACAAATTTCTTAACAAACCACAGTGATTCCTCCTTTAATTAGAACAACGACTACAACTTCTACTCCAAAAACAAGACTACGCTCCTCCACTCATATCTGCACCGTTGGGCATTGTGGGCGACACCTCTCAGGATCTTGGGCCCTCCCATGAGGGAGTGAGCCTAGTCCTGCTCTAATACAAAAATGAAGAGAGAAGAACCAAAGGAAGACAAAAAACAACACACATAAATTAATTTTATTGCTTGATTGGAAAATGTTTACATCTGCCTCTATTTATAGAGGTCTTGGAAGGATCTCGAAGATCCATAGAATTCTCAAAGAGGCTAGAGTGTCGGTGATTAAGTCGGTGGAGGAACTCTCTCAAAGATGGTGGAAGCACGGGTGGTAGGTAGAAATTAACTCTTCAAAATTACCTTTGATCAAGAGTCGCTTCTTCTGTTGAACTAACATTTTCCTCTCTGAAATAAATTTGTCTACAGGAATGCATCGGCCTGGTCACTTCATCAAGATGGTGATGATAATGGCGACAACTGGATGGCTTTACCTACAGGATAGACCAAAGAAAAAGTTTGAAAGCGGAACAACAAAGGATTTTCCAAAAGTTTGATGCGTATTTTTCATATAACAAAGGAGAAAGAAAGGATTTCCCATAACTTCAACTAAGTTATGCTGAACAAAATCTAAGTTGAAATTGAAATACTACAAACTTATTACATAAATGATTATAATCTATTTTTTGGTTTGTAGGTGCACATAGACTATTTCACTCAGGATTTGAATTTGTACATATCCTGCAACACTTAAACTGTTATATGGGAACACATATAACCACTCGTCACACATAACTATTGCAAAACACCTAATTAGATTATACGATAGTGCACATCCACTAGGGGAGGAATGGTTTATTGGTGACATCCATAAAACTACCGAACGACTTGTGTACATGCCCTTGCCATTCTTCTCTGCTGTCACAAGTGCAGTTACATGGAATTTGAAGCTGGGCTTATTTTATAATTTTGTAGTGACAAAATGTCTTCTACAAACATATCAAAATTCTTAAATAAAGATCCATTTATCGATACAGATTTCCGAGCCACTCGGGAGGGAAGATTGCTCCCGAGTTAGCCTACTCCCCACAAGTAATCATTTACCTTTAATAAATAATCTCTTTTATGTATGGGTTTATGTATGGAAGCACCTTACCTTTCCTTCTCCATCTTTCACCCTTGTTTTCTTTCCTCCATCTTTAACGCTGTGAATTGTGCTTGCCCACATGAATTTTCCTTTCTTTTTACAAGGATATAATATTTTGATATCCTCAATCAAAGCCAATTATATAAGTAAGTGAGTGCATAAAGAGACAACACCTCCAGATCTTGAAATAATCTCTTTCAACCTTATATTTATTCCCCTCAAAGAGATAGAAGGTATGGGTCCTGCGCCTTGGTTGGGATAACCTCTCTCCCATTGGGTGCCTAATCAAAAGATATTCTGAATCAGGTTGGGATAACCTCTCTTCCATTGGGAATCAAGGCCTTAAGATATTCCAAATTAGTAACCTAAAAAGGCCAATTTTTTTTGGTTAATATGACAAACAAGTTGGTTTGCTAGGGAAGAAATGCATAATTACATATATAATATATCAACATTATTGAAGGATTGACCTTCTCAACTCGTATTAGAAAGGTTCCTATGAACGAATAAGGTTTCTATGAACGAATAGGGAGGATAGCAAGAGCGTGGAGATAATGAACTAAAAAAAATCACTGAACTAAATATTCCCTCCATATTTCCTTTACAAAGAGTTCCAGTCTTGCGACTGTGAAGCAGAATCTATTGTGTATGTTCCTATGGGAAAGGCCAAGTTAGGTCATGTAGTGGATGCGTTGCGAGTACCTATTGTTGGTAAAGGGGATTTAAGTGAGCACTTACGCATATGTGTTGAAGTGAAAGCCCTAGGTATTATTGAAAATAAATCTTTGCACGAACCTATGGAAATAGGGTTAAAAGCGGTGGATAGCCTGGTCCCTGTACGTCGTGGTCAACGAGAACTGAAAATAAAGAGTCGACAAACTAGAAAAAGCATTGTGTCTTTTGATATCATATCAAACCAGAGGTGGATGAATTCAAAGCCAATGTTCTCTTTAGGGAACCAATGGTTTCTCCCAAGGTTCCTTGGGTTGGAAGGTAATGGGATAATAAGGCATGCATTTCATGACAAAAAGAGAAGTGCATTTAATAGCAGAAAAAAGAGAACTACATTTAAGAGAAAAACTATGGATTATTTAAGAGTAGAGGATGAGTTATTAGTAGGGATACTCTCCCATTTTGTTGCCCGTGTGATTTCCTTTTTTTACGATCTTGAAAAGAAAGGAGTGGGCTAACTCGAGAGCAATCTTCTCTCTCGAGTTACTTTTCTGACAAGTTTTTTGGCGACCCGTTTTTAAATTTCAAGCCAATCCAAAATTCTGATCGATTTTCTGAGCATCTAGGTTGGTTTAAAATGGGGCAAAACCCCTAGAGGAAGATTCTGAAATACATGTACCTTTGATTCATGCGAAACTCAGACTACCCCTGAAAATCTGGCTGGATTCAAGCCAGTTTTTTTTTCTTGAAAAGATAAACTTGGGAGGGAAGACTGCTCCCGAGTTAGCCTACTCCAAAAAGATATAGGGGCTCTCTAAACCCCAATTAAACACTATCATTGTTGCTCTCATCAATAATTCATTCAGGTTCAGTGAAATGCATCACACTTATATGCTTAAACCAATCAAACCTAGGCAACTTCATCTTATCACCCCTCCGCATACTTAAGATATAATAGTGATGCATCCCTTGTTCGGGGTATTTAACGAGAGCGTAGTCTGAACATTCTACCTTTTGTCAATTACAAAATCTCTTTATGCCCTTCTCTCACGGATTTAGAAATAAGACTAGCGACGAAACCCTATTTATTGATGTTCTCAGTTAGGGGCCTATTGATCAATTCGTAGTAGCGGATATAGTCAAATGTTTCGATAACCCTATTCTCGATGAAGGAGTGAGAATTGGAAATCAAAATCAACACACATAAGGTTTGTGAACCCTTTATTTTCTTAGGAATTTGTATCTTGATCGAGAAGGGTGGAAACGTGAATCTCATGGATCCCATGGCCATAATCCATCACAAAATATGAAAAATGGGGCCTCCTTGGCTTAATAATAATAAATCGGGGTGCGAAGAACCCAAAATCCCAATCTTGCTATCCGTAAAATGGAATATAAAGAAATCATTTCTTTTTACAAGAAAAAGGTAGTCGCTTGCCTTTCTTCAAAGATTTCTTTGTTCGAGATGATTTGTTCGATATTTGTTCGATATTTAACTAGAGCAACAAAATCTACTACCCCTAATGCTTATCCAACCCTACTTAAAAGCACCGAAAAATACAGTCTCAATACACCAATAAATGACAAGTGGATGGGATCGACTCTATGTTTATATAGCTTAGGGATCATCCTAACAAGAGAGGGGGAAGGCAAGGTTATATCGTTTACCAGTGAGAGAGGTTATACCACCACTGAAAGAGGCAGAAGGCTAGGCAAGGGAGAGAGGGGAAGCATGGTCCTACTAATGAGCATGGTGCTTCCCAGAAATATGGAGATCCCAACCTTAGGGTAGTTTCAGGTTAATATTATATTGAAAAGTAGTTGAGCCAAGAAAAAGCACTCATGAAAAATACCTAAGTCCCTCCAGTAGCCTCAGAGTGAGTCCTAGAGATATTGTTTTGAGAATGAGGATCTAATAAGCATGGTAAAGCCTGAATAATATGGTGTTGCCATCCTTGCAATAAGGACGGTTCCTTTCCATACTTAGAGAAAACTAATAAGCTACGATTCTACAATGATGTCTGGAGGGTAGGTGCATAAAGAGAGGCAATTGATGATGTGTTCCTTAATCGCACTATGTTTATTATAAGGAAAGTGGTCCTTTTCGATACCTTCTGTCCATAAATAAGATCTCATACAGGGAGCAACCATACATTAAGCTAAGTGTTAGGGTGCACCTAAGGGTGAACCAATATGCATACCCTGTTTAGGGATTTCTTGTCTTCTCTTCCCTTTCTAGCACACCTTTTCCTCGTACCTAGACCTATAATGTGCTTGGCTCCTGCTGAAAGACTCTATAGAAAAAAGATGAACTTAAACATGAGATATATGTTCTATTTTCATATCCTAGGAACACGACCTTCCTGGTTGGATAAACCTTCATGTACTTCAAGGGAGACAAAAATAATGTGTAACGATACAACCTTTACTACCTCGAGGGAACCTTTAATTCTAAGTCCTTATCAATATCTATCTCTTTCCTTATAATTATGATTTTCTGGCTAGTATTCTTTTCTTTTGAAGGCCAAGTGGGGAAATATCCACAGGACGCATCAAGGTATAACCCTTCTTCACTGGTAGGTTGACCCTTGTTCACTTAAGAGATTCAGTATGAAGGCTAAGATATGAAGAGTAAGTCAAGTGAGTGAAGAGATATTTCCATTCATTTTTGGTCTGGATTGAGAGGAACTTTAGGGAAGTGCTCTCAAATGGGTTTTGGAACTCAACCTTTGAATTCAAGTCCTTTGGAGATCGACTTCCAATAAAGCTGGGAGATAGATAAAATGCACTTGACCTTTTTACTATTCTCTTAAAGGCCAAGGAAAGAAAGAAGTACGTGAAAACTCCACTAATATCACTTATGTTATAGCAAGGCTCTATCGGTCAATCGATATCCAAAAGGACCTATCAATAGGTATAGCGAGTCTTACTAATGAAAGTTGAAATTTGAGTGGTTGTTGGAATCGATAATAAAGGGGCACTTCTTCCATCCATTTCACTTGCATCAGTGCTAAAGATAATAGTTTAAGGAACCCTAGGAAAGGGAGTGCCACATATTGGAATTAGATGCATGCAAACACCATATACAGTTGGATTCGAAGTTCCCATCCTAGCCAATATGTAATATATATATTATATAGATAGAGGAAGAAATTATCCCATTCCAGAATGACTTTGTGCAATTTGTCTCTCTATGAATGGATACTCATGGTAGATATATGGGGAAATTAATGGTTAAAGAGAGGGTGATGTAGGAGCATCGTCAACGTCGTCAGTGAGCACACGTGGCAGGAAAGTTCAACGATCATGAATCTTTTTGGAATCTCAAATGTCGGGAGAAACTGTGAATCCTTTGGGGAGTTGATGAAGAACATAAGAATATCAAACACTTGGAGGGGGAATGATCATAATAGATTAGAGATTTTCACTCCAAGTCTTGAATGTAACTGAACTTAGGTAGCAGTTAGGTTTTCGTTTTTGAGGTAGATGAGTAGTCGGGGGGAACCCTAAGGACCCTCTGAGATAAATAGAGGTTAGTATGCCCAAAAGAGGTTGTTGCGAGTTAGTAGGAAATTTCTGAGTTTTAAGTTATTGTTTTGATATTAGTTGTAGCCATTTACTTTTGAATGAATATAACATGGGAAATTTGACCCAAATGCATAGTGCTGTTACTTTTTGCAATTTTATGTTATTGTGTTTTCATAAATGAATGAATTTCGTTATGAATGGATGAAACTGTGAATGTTAGTATAAGTTTCAATTGTTTCTTTTCTATTGAGTGAGTGAAAGGTGTGCACAGAGAACACAAGGAGTGCGTTGGCAAGATCTGTTTCAATCCCGAAGCTCAGGAGAGATAACATGAAACTTTCCCTTTGCAAGGAGTGCAAAGCAACTGCTACAAGGCATGCACAGTCACCCACAAGAACCAAGTCTTGCGTAAGAATCTACTGCAAGGATTGCACAGATTTGGAATTTGACTAAGTGTCGAAGAGGCTCCAAAAGAGTCAAAGTCGAGAAACGTGAAATCATGATTTTATCACAACCATTGATCAAAGGAAATATCTGGACCATCGAACCAACGCTCGCAAATATCGAGAAATCAGGGATCAAGAGAACATAGGTGAACCAACCCCCAAAGTCGAGAAACGCGAAATTGTGACTTGAGCACAGCCGTCGATCGAAGGAAGATCGTGGACTGTAGATCTAATCATATCAAGATTTCCCGATATGCGAAGTCCCGATGCGCTTGAAAGTTGATCCTCGGTTCATGACCGGAGGTCACATTGAGGGAAGATAAGGGAGGAGTTAGTACACACTAGGCTCCTGTCGGAATTTCAGAGGTTGGGAGAATTGGGGTGACTCACATTCAAAATCCCGATGTGAAAAATCACGAAACGCCTTTTGGGTTAGGCTCATGGTCACAACCAGTGGTCGCGTGAGAGAAGCTTGCGCCTAGTGTTTGTTCACATGGTGGTGTTTCGTGAAAAGGACCTGTGGACATTTATTGAAGATTCCAACAGGGAATCGAAGAGTTGCTCCAGCTCGAAGATTGAGAAGATCCAGTGACCGGGAGGTCATCAAACCCTGTTGAGGTGGGGCACTGCATCAAGTGGTATCAAAGTGAAATTTATGTTTGCAGACTGCAGACAAAAGAAGAATGGTGAAAGAATACAATCTAATACCATCAAGTGGTATCAGAGCAGATTTTTCATCTATAGATTTCAGGCGAAGGAGATAAAGGAGACAAAAGAACTCGAAGTTGTACTCTATGTGTGAGAGAAGTCAACACAATGCCACCGAGGAGACGAGTGGAACAACCTTTAGCCAATTGAGTTGTAGAAAGGGAGATGCAAGAACTCTGTGCAAGTTTAGAGGCGATGGAGGTAGCGCAGAGGAGAGCACCTGATACTGGAGACATCAACGATGCAGAGAGCAAAGGAGTAGAAGTCGAGGAAGTTGCAGGAGAGAATGTTTATGAAGAATTCTTGTTGAGAGCAGTTGTCAGATTGGGATCTAGAGCCAAGATAGAGGTCCCAATGTAGGAAGACAATTTGGATGCTAAAGAACTGTTGGATTGGATACAATCCATGGACAAATATTTCGACTATGAAGATGTCGATGAGGAGAAAAGGGTGAGACATGTTGTCACCAGACTCAAGGGACATGAAACATTGTGGTGTGATGAACTGCAGGCTGAGAGGAGAAGCAAGGGAAAACAAAATATAAAGAATTGGGACAGAATGCTAGCCAAGCTGAAAGAAAAGTTCATGCCCAAGGATTATCAGATCAATCTATTCAAGAAGCTGCAGAACATGAGACAAAAGGGTATGACAGTTAAAGAATACACAGAGGAGTTCTACAAGCTGAACATCCAAACTGGACAAAGAGATAAGGATGAAGAAAAATTTTCCAGGTATACAAATGGCCCGAGGTATGAAATCCAGGATGAGATCAGCATGATGTCAGTAAGGACAGTGGAGGATGCTTATCAGTTTGCACTAAAGGCGAAGGAGAAGTTGGCCAGAAAACAAAACCAATGAGGTAGAGGTAGAAGCCCAATCATAAACAAAGGCAAGGGAGTTTCCCATGAAAAGGCACAAAAATCCAAAGATGAGACAGAGAAACCACATAGTCACTCAGAAAGAGGAGGAAGTTCCCGAGGAAGACAAGATGGTGGAAGAAGTTCTTCCTGAGGAAGAGGAAGAGGTAGAGGAGGAGAAGTGAGATGTTACAACTGTGGAAAGGTAAGACATAAGTCTTGGGAGTGTCCCGAGAGAAAGAAAGAAGGAGAAGGTGAAGCTCACATTTCAGAAGCACAAAGAAGGAATATTGAAGCAGAAGGAGCAGAGGATGGAACATCCATGATGTTGATAAAATTTCTCTTAAAACCAGAGGCAGAAGTTGAGAAGAGGGTGCAGAGAAACAACCTATTCAGGACAACTCGCAAGACTAAAGACAAAGTATGCAAGGTGATAATTGACAATGGGAGCATTGACAACTTAGTATCCACAAAGATGATGGAGAAATTGGAGTTGGAGACAATTGCACACCCAAAGCCATACAAAGTCTCATGGTTGCAGAAAGGACACCAAGTAATGGTTACTAAACAATGCTTGGTTGAATTTAAGATAGGAGGATATATAGATGAAATTTTGTGTGATGTAATTCCCATGGATGTATGCCATATTTTTTTGGGAATACCATGGCAGTTTGACAGGAATTTCATTCATGATGGGAGGAAAAATACATACACCTTGGAGAAGAATGGTAGGACACACACGTTGCTTCCAATAGAGGAAAAGAAAGTGAAAGAGGAAGCCAACACAAGCATACTTCTCATGAGCGGGAAGGAACTCTTGAAATAAGTCAAGAGAGGATAGGAAATGTAGTTTGTTGTGGTGAGGAAACCTAGAATTGTCCTTACGAGTACTACAATGGATGATTTACCTGAAGAAATTCAGGAATTATTGGATAATTTTTCTGACATAGTGGTGGATGAGTTGTCTAACTCATTGCCACCCATCAGAAGTATTAGCTACCATATTGACTTGATACCAGGATCCAGACTGCCAAACAAAGCAGCGTACAGACTGACACCTTGAGAGAATGAGGAGGTAAAGAACCAAGTCCAGGAATTGTTAGACAAGGGTTTGGTCACAGAAAGCTTGAGTCCATGCACAGTACCAACTATGTTGAGCCCAAATAAAGATGGAGGATGGAGAATGTGTACAGACTCAAGAGCCATTAACAAGATCACCATCAGGTATAGATTTCCTTTGCTAAGAATGGATGATTTAATGGACTGTTTAAGTGGAACAAATTTATTTTCTAAGATAGATTTGAAAAGTGGATATCACCAAATAAGAATGAGAGAAGGTGATGAATGGAAGACAACCTTTAAGACAAATGAAGGTTTGTATGAATGGTTTGTTATGCCATTTGGCTTAACAAATGCCACGAGTACTTTTATGAGGTTGATGAATGAAATACTGAAAGACTTCATTGGCAAGTTTGTAGTTGTATATCTGGACAATATACTGATCTTTAGCAAGACTAAAGAGGAGCATTTGAGACACCTCACACTAGTGATGAGGAGACTACGACAAGAGAAGCTACTGATAAACTTGAAGAAGTCCTCTTTTATGAAGAAAAATCTCATTTACTTGGGTTTTGTAATCTCTTCAAATGAACTGAAGATGGATCCAGAAAAGGTGAGAGCGATTGTAGAATGGCCATCACCAAGAAGCATGTTTGAGGTAAGAAGCTTCCATGGATTAGCAAGTTTCTATAGGAAGTTCATCAGAGACTTTAGTGGAATTTGTGCACCAATGATGGATACAGTGAAGAAGAAGCACAAGTATTTTAAATGGACAGAGGAGGCCAAGAGGAGCTTCAATATATTGAAGGAGAAAATAACAGAACGACCAATTCTGGTCTTGCCAAATTTTGAAAATACATTTCAGGTGAGATGCGATGCAAGTGGAGTTGCAATTGGAGCAGTTTTGAGCCAAGATAATAGACCTGTTGCCTATTTCAGTGAGAAGTTGAATGAGACTAAGAGAAAGTACTCCACATACAATAAGGAGTTTTATGCCATAATTCAAGCCTTGAAGAAATGGAGACATTACCTTGTCCCACAAGAATTTGTCTTGTATAGTGAGAACCAAGCTTTATAATTCATAACTAGACAGGAAAAATTGAATCAGAGGCATGCAAAGTGGATTGAGTTTAGGCATAGTTTTACTTTTGTCATAAAACATATTGCCGGGAATGCTAACAAAGTTGTTGATGCATTGAGCAGGAGATGTTTGATTCTGCAGGAATTCCAGGTGAAGACCTTGGGGTTTGAACACCTTAAGGAAATGTACAGTGATGACCCAGATTTCAAGGAAGCATGTGTGAATCCTGTGATGAGAGATAGAAGCCAGTGGGCAGAGTATATGATTCAAGAGGGATTGTTGTTCAAGGGAAATCAGTTATGCATACCAAAATGTTCAATGAGGGACAACCTTTTGAAGGAGAAGCATAGTGGAGGATTGGTTGGACATTTCGGCCATGATAAAACATTCACACAGTTGATAAGTTCATATTATTGGCCAGGTATGAGAACATAAGTGATAAAGTTTGTGAATAGATGTAGAATTTTCCAACATGCGAAAGGAAAAAGACAGAACATTGGGTTGTATCAACCATTGCCAATACCAGAGAGACCTTGGGATGCGATAAGCATGGATTTTGTGTTGGTACTCCCAAGAAAACAAAGAGGATTTGATTCCATATTTGTGGTGGTGGATAGATTTTCAAAGATGGCACACTTTATCCCATGCCATAAGACCAGTGATGCAACACATGTTGCAAATCTGTTTTTCAAAGAAGCTATGAGACTTCACGACCTACCCAGAAGCATTGTCTCGGACAAAGACACAAAATTTGTTGGTCAATTTTGGAGAACACTGTGGAAGAAACTGGGGACAGATTTGTCCTTCATCTCAGCTTATCATCCTTATACATATGGGCAGACTGAGGTGGTAAAAAGTAGTTTGGGAAACTTGTTGAGGAATTTGGTCACTGAGCATCATAACCAGTGGGACCAGATTCTGCGGCAAGCAGAATTTGCATACAATGACTCACCAAACAGGAGCACTATAAAGAGCCCATTCCAAATAGTGTATGGAATGCAATCCAGGTGAGTATCTGAGTTGAGAGAATTGGGACAGAGTCAGATCAGAAGCACCAGAGCAAAAGACTTTGCTGCAGAAATGCAGAAGCTCCATAGCTAGATCAGAGGACAATTGCAGAACTCTAGCCAAGAGTACAAGCACATAGTTGATTAACATCGCAAAGAAATTCAATTTTAGGTGGGAGATCAGGTTCTGGAACATCTCAGGAAAGAAAGTTTCCTGAGGGTAACACATAACAAGTTAAAGATGAAGAAGATAGGACCATGTAATATCTTGAGGAAATTTGTTGCAAATGCCTATGAGATTGAGCTGCTAGATGATGTGGGCATATCACCTATATTCAACGTTTTAGACCTGTATCCTTACAGGAAAGATGACACAGAAGGATCAGAAGATCAAGATAAGATTCAATGGGAGAAACAAATGCCTATAGCAGAAAAACCACAAATGGAGAAGATTGTTGATCATAGAATTGGCAAAAAGACCAGGATGAAGACCTATTTTGAATATCTGGTCAAGTGGAAGGGACGCCCAATAGAATATGTCAATTGGGAAAATGAAGCTAATATATAGAAGCATGGAAAGTCTGTGCAGAAGCTCATGGACATGAGTCCATGAATTTTTGTCTAGGAGGAGTATGATGCAGGAGCATCGTCAGCGAGCACACGTGGGAGAAAAGTTCAGTGATCAGGAATATTTTCGGAATCTCAAACGTCGGGAGTTACTGTGAATCCTTTGGGGAGCTGATGAAGAACAAAAGAAGATCAAACGCTTGGAGGGGGACTAATCATAAGCGATCAGAGAGTTTCACTCCGAGTCTTGAATGTAACTAAACTTAGGTAGCAATTAGGTTTTCGTTTTTGAGGTATATGAGTAGTCAGGGGGAACCCTAAGGACCCTCTGAGATAAATAGAGGTTTGTACGCCCAAATGAGGTTGCTACGAGTAATCAGGAAATTTTTGAGTTTTAAGTTATTGTTTTGATATTAGCTGTAGCCATTTACTTTTGAATGAATATAACAGGGGAAATTTGACCCAAATGCATAGTATTGTTACTGTTTGCAATTCTATGTTATTGTGTTTTCATAAATGAATAAATTTCATTATGAATGGATGAAACTGTGAACGTTAGTATAAGTTTCAATTGTTTCTCTTCTATTGAGTGAGTGCAAGGTGTGCACACAGAATGCAAGGAGTGCATTGATGAGACCTGTTTCAATCCTGAAGCTCAGGAGAGATAACACAAAACTTTCCCTTTGCAAGGATTGCAAAGCGACTGCTGTAAGACGTGCACAGTCACCCGCAAGAACCAAGTCTTGCATAAGAATCTGCTGCAAGGATTGCACAGATCCAGAATTCGACTAAGTGTCGAAGGGGCTCCAAAAGAGTCAAAGTCACGAAACGCGAAATCCCGATTTGATCACAGCTATTGATCAAAGGAAAGATCTGGACCGTCGAACCAACACTCGCAAATATTGAGAAATCAGGGATCGAGAGAACAGAGGTGAACCAACCCCCAAAGTCGCGAAACGCAAAATCACGACTTGATCATAGCCGTTAATCGAAGGAAGATAGTGGACCGTAGATCTAATCATATCGGGAGTTCCCGATACACGAAGTCCCAACGCGCTTGAGAGTTGAGCCCCGGTTCATGACCGAAGGTCACATTGAGGGAAGATAAGGGAGGAGTTAGTACACACTAGGCTCCTGTTGGAGTTTCGGAGGTCGGGAGAATCGGGGTGACTCATATGCAAAATCATGATGCACGAAATCATGAAATGCCTTTTGGGTTAGGCTCATGGTCACATCTAATGGTCACATGAGAGAAGCTTGCGCCTAGTGCTTGTTCGCACGACGAAGTTTCGTGAAAAGGACCTATGGACATTTCTTGAAGATTCCAACAGGGAATCGAAGAGCTGCTCTAGCTCAAAGATTGAGAAGATCCAATGACCTGGAGGTCAGTAGACCCTGCTGAGGTGGGGCACTACATCAGAGGGCCAAGCCCCTTTCAATAAGATGAAGGCCCTTGCTATTCAATATGTCAATATCATATGATGTAGGTAACTATAGTATAAGACAAGACACAACACCATAGATATCTCTTACAACAGATCTCTAAGTAATGAATCATCCTTAATGAATAATGACATATATAATAGAAACATTGTTTGCTAAAGTGTAATTACTGACATAAGTCTCTCATAAAGAAGGAAAATCATAATTACATATATAATAGCATTGTCGAAGGATTGACCTTACCATAAAGTCCAACTCTTCAAGTTGACTTATTCGTTAGCCAGGGAAAAAAAATAACATAATTACATATATAATATATGTTGTCTGCTAAAACATAATTACATAGATCATTCATGAATGTATAATAACATATATAATATATGCATTGTTTAATAAAGCGTAATGACATATATAATTCATGACTGAAAGAAATGCAAATGAAATAAAAGTCAATTCTCTCAATTCTTTGATAGCATAATTACGTATATATTAGAACATAATGAGAAAGCATCATTCTATATATCAAGAAAGACTAATTGATATGGAGCTCAATCAAGGGGAAAGTCAAAGTGCCTTGGTCAGTGAACACAATGCCCAAAGGATTCCTATAGAAAGTTAGTTGGTTGGAGGCCTGGGTGGTAAAAATAGGATTCCTTTCTAGTGGATAGTCTTTTACTCGTGCTTCCCATGCCTTTTCCTTATCTGTTTGGGTCAATTGCTCTTGTTTCTGTCACTAGAAAAAGGGACACTACAGGCTTTGGCTGGCTATGTGAGCGATAGTGAGGAAAATAAGCCTCATGAGGGAATAAATATTCCAAAGTGAAGAGGATGGGAACGAGCCTCTTTCCCATAGAATATATGATGATAATCTTAGTTAACTTGTATCCTGTATAAAATAAAAGTATTTTCTTTCAATGATTTTTTACTCAAAGTGTATTTTTTCTTTGGCTTTCCACGGACGTCTTCGTAAAAGTAAAAAAATTAGTGGTGCAAGAGTCAATAACAACAAAGCATTCACTAGACAAGTGTCTTCATAACAATAAAATGTAAAGAAGGGAACACCCCAGATGTCTTCAAGTTCAATAATAAAAAAAATAAAATTTGAAGGAATACATTTGTAATGTCATTGAATATAGAGAGGTTAGATCAATTTCATGAGGAGGGAGATTCTTGCTTATTGCAGTTTCAACATTGTTGGAGATGTAAAACTTCTCTATTGGTTGTGGCTATCCTTTGGGCCTCCCAAAATACTTAGAACGCTTGTGCATCCAAAGGCTTTTGCAAATAAGTATCAAAATTATATTAATAAATTTTTGCATTGGAATCTTTAGTGTTACTATTTCTGTAATTAAATAAACATTTACAATATCAAACTAATGAGTGAAAATTATTGTTAAAGATGAACTTTTTATAGTTGTTTGACATACACCATCATTTCTAGAATACAGTTGAATTTTAGAATATTGACATGCATGAAACACTCACATTCCTTTTAACCAACTTTACCATATGATAGATCAAAACATTTGTTATTCTCCAAAGAAGTTCACAGCAAAATCCTACCTCTCTCTTCAGCTTCGCCCTTCACAAGCTCTTTTCCAAAGCTACACCTAAATGGAAAACAAAAATAGTTTTAGAACAACCCATATAAGATGCTACCATGTCGCATTATAACATCAAAAAACATAAATGTGAAAAATGGAATAAGAAAGGACAAATTACTCAAATGTAAAAACTCGACAATGATGTTACACGTTTAACCATAACGACTTGCTTTGATCAATCTATTAGGACTTTTAGGTTCCTTTTAAAAAATTTAGACTAGTATGAAGGTGTGGCTAGGACAAACACGTTTCATAATTTAACATGTTTCATGATTTTACATTCCTCCTATATGTGTTATTATGCAAATTATATGGCTAAGTATCATTGTAAAATAAAAATAAATTAAAATATAAAGGAAAAATAATCGATTCAAGTGTTATACTAACAAAACTAATAAGTAGTAAATAAAAAATAAAGTTATCCATTTTTTTTAAATTGCTTCATGACACATGTTGGATAGCGAAAAGTATTGGGTACACATAATGGGTTTTGTGTTTTTAATGCAAAGTTTAGTGCATGCAACACTCTGCGGATATTTTAAGTTTTAGATGTCCCAAGATTGGATGATTTAATGGAGCCTAGTTATTAGAGACGACCTTATATGGATTTTGAATAGGGTTGAGCCTAAACCAAACCGAATATATTTTTGTGTCCAATGGCTGTTCATTGCTTAGAATATTAGTGAATTAACTATAATGTGAACTATTAGGAAGGTCCGACATGTATTCCATCGAGATGTATTCTCATGGCATGTTGGGAGTAGGAAGATGGGTGTACGGGCCTTGCTTCTTAGTGTCCGATTTGATAATGGCGCATGCAATGCAGGAACTTATATACTTGTTGATGTCCTGTCGAAGTTTCAACCAGTAGAAATGATTTTGTAGTACTTCCATGGTATTTTCCATGCCAAAATATCATGCCATCTGACTGTAGTGAGCTTCCCAAATCAGCTTTGCATGCTCACTTGAAAGAACACAAAGGTGGCCCAAATGGAATAATAGTTTGTCATGAATAAGAAATTCAGTGGAAGTCGCACATGTGCCTAGCATCTGGTAAGTGGTAGTGAAGTCAGGATCTCTCTTTTAGAGTTAGGGACACTCGGATGCCTCATGGCCACAAGATTTGAGAACTGTGGTTAAGGCTACAACTAGAGGTCGACTGAGGCATTTAACGACACAATTGGTACACCATGTATTATATTTGATGTTGAGATGGAATTGTTGCAAGTATGTGGACCACTTTTGATGGTGATCATTCTGTAATTTTCCTTGTGTCTACATGAACTACAGGGGATTGTGATCAGTGTGGATGATTCTCTCCTTCTTGAGAATGTAGTGCTTCCATTTTCAGCATGCTTGTACGATGGAATACATTTCTTTGTCATAGGTGGGGAAATTACAGACAACATCTGATAGTGTCTCACTATGATATGTCATTGGATGATTGTGTTGAGTGAGGAATTCTCCCATGGAATAGTCTAAGGCATCAGTCTCAATCTCAAAACGTTGTTGCGGATTGGGTAAGGAGAGTATTAGAACTGAGCACAACGTCTTTTCAAATCATTGAATGCTTGTTGTTTTGACTTCCCCCACATGAAATTTTCCTTGCCACCACCCTTGGTCACTTGGTTAAGGGCCCATGCAATATGGGATAATCCCAACGAGAACCTATGATAGAAGTTGGAAAGTCCTAAGAAACTTCGAAGCTCGGTTAGTGTGGTCGGGGTTGGCCAATCACGAATGACTTGGATCTTGGTTGGATCCACATGCACACCATGCTCATCAACAATGTAGCCTAGGTATTGGACCGTGTTCATGTCGAAGGAGAATTTTTCCAAGTTAGCATATAGATTGTGTTGGAACAACGTGTAAAGGATCTATTGGATATGTTGCAAGTGTTCTTCCCAATTCTTACTGAAGATGAGGATGTCATCCAGATATACCACCACAAAATAATTGGTGAAGGGCCACAATATATCGTCCATCAATCTCATGAAATTTGTTGGAGCATTTTTTAAACCAAGGGGAATGACTATCCATTTGAAAACACCCTCTTTTAAATTGAAAGCAGACTTCCATACATCAGTCTATTCTATTGGGACCTGGTGGTAGCCAGACTTCAGGTCAATCTTGCTGAAAAAATTAGTTCCCTTGAGTTGGTCAAGAAGGTCGTCAATTCACAGAATTGGGTACCAATTTCTGACTGTGATTTTTTTTAGGTCCCTATAATCAATGCAGAGTCTCCAAGTCCCATATTTCCTCTGTACAAGTATAATTGGACTCCCGCAGGGTGAGGAGTTGGGTCAGATGTGCTCCTTTTGAAGAAACTCTTGAATCTGCCACTTATTTTCCTCATTTTCCATCAGAGAGTGGCAATAGACTGGCCCATTGGGTAGAGGTGCACTTGGGGTTAGATCGATTGAATGCTTGACCTGACAGTGTCGCGACACCCCGATGGTTGAGGAGAAGATGTCATTGTATTCTTCCAAAATCTTGTCCACTTGATTATGTTGCATGGAGAGACCCTATGCAGAGACCATGGATGTCACTTCGACCTTCTATTCACTTTGAGAGTGAATCATGAAGAAGAAAAATTTCCCGGCATGGGAAATGACCTTCCTGCATTGCTTAGCAGAGATCAAAGAAATAGTGGTAGTTGGAGCTACCTCTGGTATCATGTACAATTGTCTACCCAAAGTAATAGTAACACCACGAGGTCTAGACGCATATATAACATGTAGTTTCCATAAATATGGTTGGCCTAAAATAACATCACAAAATTCAAGGGGGGAATATCACACAATACCTCATCCTTGAAGGGCTTGATGTCATAGGGAAGATGACATTGTTGGCTGACACGGAGGTCTCTTCCTTGACAGAGCCACCCGATGGTGTAGGGATGCGAGTGTGGTGTCTTCGACAGGTTCAACTACTTGACAACCTCTACTGAGATCAAGTTCTTTTGACTTATTCTATTGATAATGAAATGCAGTGGAACAACTTTCACCCACACCTGCGAGTGAAAAAGGTGTTCACCTTCCTCTGGTTCACTTGGTTGGACTTTGGTGGTAGCGACAATGGCATTGGGTTCTACGTCAATGATTCACTTCCCTTTGTTTGGATCTAATTTAGATTCAGAACCTGATTCTAACTCTGAGGCTTTTAGCTCATCCACCAACGACTACTTCGAGCGACATTCATCGGTGTTATGCCAGGGGATTTTATGGAATTCACACCACTTCCCAGTGTCTTTCTTTGTCTTCTCATTACCCTTCTTTGTTTGCGGCTTGGACTGGTTGTCCTGAGGGGTTCCATCCTTGCTATGTCCTTTGTTTTATGGGTTGGGGTCGCATTTTCTCGGCTTTTGCTGTGAAGAATTTGCAGATCCAAACTCTCGCTTTGTCTATTTAAATTTCTTCTTGATTTTGACATCATATCGATATTTCATGCTCAGTGATGATATTTCCAAAAACTCCATTTCTATTTGGATGTGTCTACGCAGACAACTACAGTAATTTAGAGCCAAATGTCGTTCAGATTCCTACATACCCAACTTGGTGCACACAGTATGGAAGATATTTGTGAAATCTGGTACTGTCTAGTCCCTTTCCTGTCATAGTGTGGTCCATCTCGTATACTTGTCATCGTACCTTCGAACATGGTAGTATTGTTTCTTAATAGAATCCCTAGAAGAATCCCAACCGAGGGTGACCGCAAATATTGCAGATTCCTTAGTGGCCCTTTTCTCACAGTAACTTTCCCACCAATCCTTGACATGGGGGACAACCTTAAGGAGCGCAAAGGAAATATTTTCTCTATTGGAAAAATTATGGAACAAAAAATACCCTTCTAGCATATTCAACCATTTATCTACAACATATGCATCTATTTGGCCTTCAAATAAGGGGATATCAAAATTGACTTGTACCTTGAAGGGGGAAGTGTGGCCTCTTGATGAAGATGCATCGCCTGTTGGCAAATATCGAAGGATTTGTGCAAAGTTATCTATCATCTTGTTCCTTTGTCACGTGAGGGATTCCTCAAGAAATAGTTTAAAAGTATCCCCTACTCCATCATATCTCTTTTCTTCCACCATGCGAGGTCATTGTTATCGGTGGGGACGATCTTGCAAGGGTTCAACCACTTCGAGTCCTAACTCCTTGTGCCTTGACCTCGTTGGGGACATGCACAAAGAAACAAATAAATAGAAGACCGCTCTGATACCACTGATTTGGATTTATAAATGGAGCGGAATGGAATACAGATGTATACCAAATAAATACACATAGATACAATAAAAATTGACTTCTATTAATAAAGATAATATGTTGAAACTGTAAAAATTCAAACTGAAACAAACTTGCTCGAATGGTGGCAACTTATCTATGAGAAGAGATGTGATAGCTACGCTCATTCGCAAGAACATGGTTACAATGAGGCTCCAAAGTCATTTTTTACATAAAGAATAAATGAGAAAACCCTAAACATCCAAAAACCTTACCCTAGGAGATGAAGCACCAAAATTCATGTGGGCCCCAATGGGGTATGTTTGTACATCAACTTCCTGGGGTTGTAACTTTTGCATACGAACTTTGTTTTAGGCGCACAATATCTCATTGGAAATAAATATATGAAGACTACACATGTTTCCTTCACACTCTATCTAAATCCTATAGTGTAACTATGTTGCACCCAAAAATCGATGTTTAGGGCCTCAAAACGACCCTGGAGGTATAGGACCCGGAAAACTAGGAAAAAACTGCCAAAATGAAAATTATTCTTTGAGCCAGTGGAATTGGTGGGTGGCCATCAATATCCACCTATATCATTACCCCCTCAGGATAGGGGTAACTAAGGAGATCATGTCTCGAGGCCCATAGGTATCATACATGGAGTGTCGAGATTCATATTGACCAGCAGATGCTACAAGTCCCCTCCTATTTCTGATCATGCCATCATTCATCATCAACATCAAAGTAGGATCCACCACATCGGCTTGGCCCAGAAGACAATAGGTCTTTCTTCATGAGGTAATGAGTCTGGTATTATGGTAAGTATCATGTAGTATTTGAACCATTTGAGCATGTTGCAAAGAATCCTTCCTTGACTATGAAATGTTTGCTTGAAATTTATACCTTTTGCCTACTTTCACCTTGGTGAGTGACATGGATTCCTAGTAAGTAGGTCACCCTCGGGAAATGGGTTTCTATTAGGAGTTCCTTTGAAGGGTCATCGTATCATTCCCTTCCATACTTATCATCTTCCATCATTCTACCCCTCTGTTTCCTTACCTTTTTGGTTTTCATGTTCATTGACCCAAGAAGGGATTGTACCTCATTTGATGGGAAGAATGGGTTGAAGGCCTAGAGTTGTTGTAGCTGGAAAGAGATAAAATGCAATCATTATCCTTCTATATGCTCATCCTAAGGTCCCGAGAACAATAAAATGCTTCTCCAAAAATGAAGGACTTGCAAAAGAATCACATAATTAATAAATGCCCATCTTGTCAAGGGGATGCATTGAGGTGTATTTTACTTTACATTGCACATGGCACTCAATGTATCTGAGCTTCAAGTGGCGTTATGATTATCCTTACTTTTCATTGCATATAGCACTCAATGTTCAGACTAAAATAAATTAAATGGCAAGGGCTTGGAAAAAGGTTTCGTTGAAAATGAAGGATGCAACACACCCTCTACAAAGGCACCCTTAAATGAGACAATATGAACCCTTGTATTTCAAGGATCCCATATCTAGAAGTCTCCCCCCAAAAACCCTTGTATTTCAAGGACCCCATACCTAGAAGTCTCCCCCAAAAATCCACCTCACACTCTCTACATGATTTATATAGGTTCATCTTGGGAAACATCCCATGACTTGTGGATTGGCTTACCCAATAGGGCACCATGACACCTTTCCCATACCTAAATTAGGAAAAACTTATAAGGTCTTTGAGCATTTGTTTAATTTGAAAAGGGGGGTTTGATTCACATGTTCGGGTGGTTMTTGTATTAGATATGGATTACTTGGCATGATACTTGTGACTTGTGAGCCCTTGGAGGGCGTATTTTCTTGTCTTTGTAGGACCTTTCCTGGTGAACAAGTATTCATGGGGATATGACTTCGTTTGAACCTTCATGAGGGGMTTTGGAGCCTAGAGATGGATGTTATACCCCACATATGAGGCACATGAGATGATGTACATTACACTATGAGGATGGAGGACATTGCCTTTGGATGCATATTGGAATGACTGGATGATGATCCCCCACCATATTCCACTTTAATGTTGGCCCTTGGAGGCCTAGACGTCACCCACCTATCCCATGATGTCATCTTGGGGCTAGAGATTCGATGGTTCCCTTGATGGATTAAAGGATGAGGCATGCAACATGGACTTTGGCCTATGAGAGAGTGACACATGGCCTTTAGAGCCCCAAAATTCCACTTGTTCAACTTTGACATCGCCTCTTGGAGATCAACGTCACCCTAAAGGGGCATGATGTCACCCTTCTAGGGTTTTATCTTATGAAAAGTTCATTTTTGTAAACTAAAAAGGGAAAATTAAGAAGTAGGCTCTCTTGTAAAAAGACATGACTTTTCCAAGGAGTTTTTTCATGGTTATGATTTCCCATATCAATATGGCTAACCAAAGACTCATTTCATCATCACACTTTTCTTTCACACAAGTGAGAAGTGGTCTAAAATTTTCTCCCTTTGGCAGTTATTGGTCTTTTTTACTCATGCACTAGGCCTTGGAGGACAAGTTTGGATATCTCTTTGCTGATTTTTGGAGGAATTTTATGCAATTAGGGTTTACTCTTATCATTGTCTTGGCAAAGTAGGTAAATTTTTGCAACTCACATGTCATTAATGCTTTATTGTGAATTTATTTGTTAATATTGAAGATTTATTTCTTATTTAAAACCCTAAGAGAGGAGAGTAAGGTGCTTCCTCCTCTCACAAGATTGTTTTATCCATAAATTTGTAGAGGAAATCCTACCTAGGTTGAACTCCTAAATCCCTAAAGTGATATCACTTTAGGATTTTGATTCTATACTCTTATTGACATTATTAAAGAATCTAAGGAAGAAGGAGAAGTTCCTAGAGCCCAAAATTTCTTGCTCTCTAACAATTTCTTGGTTTGAAATCTATGGCCCTAAAGTGCTAGCACCTTAGACTTCAAGCTCCATCCATTAGAAATTACTATAATCATTCTCCAATTATATTCTATTGTTGTTGTAAAGGACGCCATAGTCCAAAAGACACTAATATACCTTCTCTCTAGTGAATAAAGTGATCAAACAACTCTCTTTCATCATTCTCTCAAGCTATCCACTAACATTGGTAACCCTAACTAGTGTTAATTCACTAAATTGCTTACGCAACATGCGAAGTTTGCTACAACCACATTAATTACAATAATTTACTACATACATCACTCTGGAAACTAGCTAACATGCTTAGAAATTGTTTGGGATACTTGGATATTGGTCTACTGGATATGTGCTAAATGTTCCTTGTCATTTCATGCAATTATGATCTCTCTAACTTGTTGTTGTTACAAAACCATAATTAATTTTGTAAAGTGTTGAATT
>SNQJ01S0013325.1:15673-28663 GCA_010110895.2 Picea sitchensis | reverse complement strand
AAAAGATGAATTGGAAAATTATATGGAAAAAATTCCTCTTCTCTATCAAGGGGATGGGGAGGGAAAGACCTGTGTCGTCAAGAGTTAAAATTATCAGACAAGAGAGAAAAATCCTTAGTTGTGATCAAACAAGGTGGGAGAAGTTCATCATTAAATATGGGTATATTTCTAGCCCGCCAAAGCTACCAACAAATGAATTTGGGTAAATCAATCTAGATTCTTCTGAAGAGGTGCTTATGTGAGAAGGAACCCAAATAGGAGGAGTGTCAACTGTGTTAGATGTTGAGAATATGGTTGATAGAATAAGGCCAGCGGACCTGATGAGAAATCCCTTGGAGACCCAATTTCCATACTACCTTGGAGTAATCACAATTCAAAAAGAGGTGATGAGAGGATCCATTGGTTGCACAACGAAGGAAACACCTAGAGGGGCCTTGAATTTCCCTCTTGTTCATATTTTCCCATGTAAGAACCTTCCCATGGACCAAAGTCCAACAGAAGATGTTGATTTTTTGGAGAAAATATTGACTCCAAATGTTCCTCTAGAATTTGGCCTTTGGCGGAAGCGTTGATTGGAGGAGTTGACACTCATAACCAACATGATTCAAGTATCTATGGACACCCCAACCATGAGAGAAAAAATCAGAGAGATGTTATGTATCCGTCCCTTTAAAACTCTGTTGAGGGGTCAAAATTCCCTTTAACTTGTAGGAAACACGCCCAAAGAAGAGGCCCAATTAGACTCTTCTGTGTTTGGAGTAACATGATTCTTTGGATGGAATGTCCGACAAGTTTTGATGGGCTTTACTATGTTATCAAATGGGTCTTTTTAGATTGTTTTTTGTTTCTTTATAAGTTCATTTATTAAGAGTTCGATGACTGAATCCTTACGAAGGTTGGGCTTAGGCTAAAATATTACCAACAACATGTAGATAACGTCACTTTTAAACTAATATCAAAACATTAATATTTCCTTATTGATCAATCGACAACAATCATCTAAGAAAAGGAAAGTATTCGTAGAAATGACACATAATCATAAATAATTCAAGTTATTGTATAAAACAATTTTATAATACCATCACATTCATGTCGATATACATTTAGTGACTACAACATTTCAAGATAACTCAAAAACACAATTATTGTCTTACTAAACCGCTTGTAGTAGTCAATCAACAAAGAAAAACAATCCAAAAATTGAGTGACTTCATAAGCTTTGGAAAGAATCGTCTTCGACTCTACACAAGCTTCAATATTTAACTTAAAAATAGTTTTATGTCTAATCCTTCACTATTACAAAAATGTCGACCTTTCAAAACGAGGTCGACCTCTTTATTTATATAAAAACTTCATGCAAAAACTTATTACTAATGCTTGTTAAGCAAGAGATAACAAAAAATAAAGTGGATCATGTTCACATGGAAATTATTAGTGAGCTTTCGTTAAGTCATAGGATTCTCTCATATTAAGACCATTTGGAGAAAATATCTTCACAAGTGTGTAAATATGGGAATCGGTGTTGGTCCATGGGCATGCTCAGCCTATCCTTCATCTCCATTCCCCAGTCTCTAAATCTGTCGACCTCAGAGTCTAGATGTTGTATGACCCATGTTGTCCCTATCATCCCATTGACGAGTCCTTTAAAATGTCCCTTGTCGAGCTTCTGAATCTCCCGAACCTTATCTTTAAACTTGTCATTTAACTCGTCGAATCATCGCGCTATGATGCGTAAGTCGACGAAGTTGTTTGGGGAGACAAATTCTGGGAGATGAAGATCTATCGATTTATGATTAATGTGGTCCCAATTTCTGAGACACTCCTCCCATATTTATTTCATTTTTGTTTGTGATTCTTTTACCAATTGTATCCAATACTCTGTGGCTACTCTGAATCTAGCTAAACTCTCCTTTGCAAGCATCCTGATGCCATGTTCCTCTTTGCCTATGCCTTTCTATATCTCTCTGATATATTCAATTTGTTTTGATACCTGACTAGCTTTCTCACACCATCTCATCATTTCCTTATATGCCACAAGGACTAGCAAGGTTTCTTCTTGAAATCCAATAATATTGGTCATAAAGACCTCCCTATCCGACTTGAACTAACTATAAATTTCTATGAATTCAATCTTCATGAACCTTATTGCTTGGGTGGCATATTGATAATATACCACCTGATTCCTAAGGTGTGTCAATTATGCCCTCATAGATTCATCTTCTTGTTCATCTTCCTTTTCTTTGTCTATGGTGGCACTAGATATAATTATTCCTACTCCTAACAATTCACTTACCCTGGAATTTCTTGCATTCAACAAGGTTTCCTTTGTGGTGATCATCATGGTGTTATCCAAGGTGATTCTTCTCTTTTTACCTATCCTCCTAACAACCTCTTGTCTCTTTCGGTCATAAGAAATGGCCTAGACATCGTGCACTTCGTCTATAGGCTCTAGAATCGGTTGATCCCCCCATGTGAGGACATTTCCTAAGCTTCCTGGTGTGTGAAAATGTTCAAGCGTTGCTTCCTTTCCTTTGTCAACTTCAGGTTTCTCATGACTGGTCTTTGTACTTGGTCTTTGATTCATTTGAGTCTTCTCAAAAACTTTTGTTGACCTCGTCTTTGTCCCAATACATTTATCTCTTGTTTTCTCTATACTTGGGGCATTTCCCATGATTCCTATCGTTGTGTCTTCAATTGAGGTTGTTAATCCTAAGAGTGCAGAATGTGTTGGAGGTCCCGTTGAGGTTTCCTTGGGTTCCTTATTACCTTTTGGTTCTTCATCCTTTTCTCCTTTGTTGGAGTTACCTCTGAACGATTCTTCAATACCCAAACTTCCTTTCTCTTTCAATTGAAAAGGGGTTTGGTCTGGAGTGGTGTGATCACCTTCAGCTGCACTCGATTCTGCTCCTATATCCAAAGACTCCAACCCCTAAGATACTTGTGTGCTTAGTACCTATGTTATTTCTCCGTTTGTAACAAGAAATGCAATATATATTTCTTCCACATCGTTTTCATATACCATGATTATATCAACAATGAAAGGAGCTACTTGCCCTAGGGTAGCAAGTCTCACTGATAATAAAGGGGTCGTTCCCATTCCTTGTTCCCCTATAGCGATTTGATTTGAGGTTTTTTTCTCATTGTCTCCTTTTGTCGTGGTATTTTCAGGGGCTTATAGCTCCCCAACTCCTCCGAATGTGACTGGATTTATTACCATGGTTGTTCCTTCCAGCACTATGACAGTGTCCCCATGCATCTGTATCATCCTTTCAACTCCATCCAAGAGTCTTTGTGCGTCAGACTTGTCTACTATATTCTCTACACCTTCATTCTAAACTAGTATCATCGTTGTTGATCCGAACATCTGTTCTAGAAATTCCAATTGTTCATCCCCAGGCAAGGAACTTCGAAGACATGCCAACTTAGGTTCAGGTCAGGAAAAAAATGTTTAGCGCATATTGCATTCAAGAGATAAGACACCATGTATAATCCAGGGGTTTCCCTGGGATTTGTATTCTATGCCTCTTCTATCCAAGTGCTCAACTATTTTGAGATAATATCTCCCCAATTAAAAGTGCTACCCAATGTAGAAACCGTGTGAGACAAAGGCATCTAGGCTTTAGAGAACCTAGAGAAATCCTTTTCTCCATATAAACGACAGATCAAGGCCATCAGGAAAATGTAACAATGTAACGTTCTCGAAGGTTCACTGTGTTGTACCACCCATAGGCCCGATTCATAAACTTCTTGTCCTCCCTCCACCAGGATGCTAGCAATTGACTGATGTTATTTCGCTCATAGAATGCCACCAAAAAATCTTTGTTCAACATGATTTCAACGTCCTTGAGATTGTAATATAAACTCACTTATGTCGAAAAGAATACACCTATGCATTCCCCATCCTTTTTATTCAGCAAGCATTTATCTGCGTCGGCATGATGGATGATCCACTCTAAGAGCTCAACACATGGTAGGACGAGTGTCCTGGCCGCTACCAAATATAATGAAGACCGCTTGATGTTCGAGAAAACCTGATCATATAATCACCTTACCTCTGGGTCACTGTGAGGTGTGAATTCTATGAAATCCTCATACTGGAGTTTGTTATACAGGTCCAACCAGGAAGGAAGAATTACCTTGGAATTCATGCCATTGTTTGTGTCTTTGAAGAATGGGGGCGGACTCCCAGGCTTCTTTTGCTACATTTTGATCACCGACTCTGCCTTGGGGGAAAATTCCTTCTATTTTTGTCGTCGAGATGGATGCCTCTCCAACTCACTCACTTCCTCCTTTTTGGTTTTGGTTGACCTACGGGTTACTGGTCGTTTGGGACAATTTTTTTCCTGAAAATACAATAATTCAGCTCAATACCTCCCTTACAACAAATTTCAAAGAAAACTATAATAAATACATGCATGCCGAAATTCTTCCAAGTCCAATACCCACCAATTACAGGTTTGCGATAAACACAACACAACTTAGTTAATTAGCGATACTAGATCAACTGTGCGTTCCTGAGATAAATTCAAACAACTCGATGTGAAAAATGAGATCATTCAAATGTATTCAAATAAATAACAGTTGGCTCTCGCTTCCGCAATCATCAAGTTTTGGGTACAATGGATCTATGAGAGATTTTCATTAATTCCATCCATCACCTGTGCCATCTCATGTAGTAAAATCGATAATCAAATTGGCGGTGCGAAGGGTCATTGGAGTGTTTTACCAGGAAATTTAAAAGGTCATAGATTGGCATGCGAAAACCTGAAATTGGGAGTCGGCCATTCGAGCTACTTGAAATTTTGAAGCAAATGTGTGTTTTTGGATAGTCAATCTGATGTAAATGACAGGGAGATGTTCTTTTTCCTGCATGTGATTTGATTTGGGTGTTGACGTGGCGTCTTTTAGTAAGCATGAAACATAGGGAAGCATGTGAGAAGAGGGTCCTGAGATGGATGGTCTTTATGAATTCAAGGATCCTCAGAAAGATTGAACGGACCATTCATTTAGTTCGTCATAAGCTCTCAAATCAGGAATCGTCAGGATCCTCAGAAAGATGTAGGATGTGGGTCTGAAGATAGGTGTAGCCTTCTTGATCGGTCGACACCGATGTCTATCAGTTTTTTGATATTTTCTCATGGTCTACATGTTTCTCTATGTTCAATCCTGGGTGTCGATTTCCAGTGTTACTCGGGCGTCAACGACTATCTTTTTGAATCAGCGATAATTGTTTTGTCAATTGACCTCGCCGACGCCCGATGTTGATCGGCATTGACAACTTTATGAGCAAGCAGCACCCTTCGTGAAGTTGTTGTATTAAATGGTCGATGCCCGATGTTGATTGGAATCGACATTCTCGATACTGTTCCATACTTTTTACACACGTTTTGAACTCGTTGATGCCCGACGTTGATCGACGTCGGCATTTTCCCGAGCAAGCAGTGTCTTCGCACAACAAGTATCGAACCTGGACGACCCCTGATGTTGACCGACATCGGCATTCTCAAACATGTGTTGAGTCTTTTGACATACATATTCTTTAAGTTGGTGCATATTGATTGGGGTCGGTGCTTTAGAGTACCTCCCATCGGGTGTCGAATATCTTTGCCTTTAGCAGTGGATTTGAATATTTTTTCCTTTTTCTGAGAAAACCACCATGTATTTTGCATTTTCTGATCTTGTTTGAAAGACATGCGGTTTTGGTTTTCTTTGGACCATTTCTTGATTTGTATATGCAAGTAAAAATGTGAAAATAAATGAGTAATTTGGTAAAATAGTAGAAATGCAACTCATGTTGAATCAAAGGAAACAAAAATGAAAACAACAAAAACTATAGAAAGTGGTACCCAAAAATTTGAGAATTTTAAGGGTGTGTTGAGTGCTCAACAGACTCGAAATCATATGGTTAGAAAAATCTTGGAGCTAGGCAGCGACCACGCCCAAATCCCACCCAATCCATAAACATAAACTAGACCAAGAAGAGACATCAAAGAGGGAGGATTTCCCCTAGGGCAAGAGCTAATTCTAAAGCTGGAGAAAAAGAAGGTTATAGGAAAACAAGGGGTTTCCCATAATACTATCCTGCCATATGTTGATTTGTTTTCCATTCCTAGGAATCCAAGTCAACATATCCTAAATGAGGGGGATAGACACTTTAAGAAAGTGCTAGATTTGTGAACCTCAGGGGACCTCAAAGGGGTTTTCTAAATAGTGGAGTCGATCTCCAGTGCGATATTTGAAGAGAATAATTATTTTTTTACCAAGAAATACTACCTTATATGAGCCTCCAGAGAAACTTTCCCCCCATGGACACATTCATTAGGTTCGGGTCTATGATTCCCAAACCATCTCTTGACTTAGGGTCCCTAACTGTGTTCCAATTTACTAGGTGAAAATGATTGTTGTTGGACTTCTCACCCTACCATAAGAAATTCATGATCTCCCTAGATAGAGTTGAGTTGACACGCCCAAGGGTGAGAATTGAAGAAAATTGATAAATAGGGTAAGTTGATAGAACCGATTTGATTAGTACCAAGTGACCTGTTGGGTTGAGACAATGAGCTCCCCGATTCTAAAATTTTACCTTTATTTAGTCAAAAATATGTTGCCAGAGAAACGAGGAGGGGGAGTGAATACAAATAGGCATACCTAGGTATTTAAAGGAGATCTAGCTTATAGATAAGGAGAATTTAAGGATCCTATCCAAGGCAGCAAGGGAACGAATGTTGATGTTCTCAACACAAATTTGACTCTTTCAACTGCTAACCAAACCCCCCAAAGCTTCAGTGAATAAGTCCAGAGTTGCTTTGAAATGTGATGCAATCACCTGAGAAGTTCCACCTAAAAACATGGTATCACCCACAAACTATGAGTGATTAATCTTCTTGACACCCCTAACAATGTTGATTCTTGGGGAAAAGAGAATGTACCTTTCAAATGTTAACCTTTTGTTAAGTGCTTCTTCCATGAGAATGTACAGGAAAGGAGAGAGGGGACATCCTTTCATGAGGCCATGAGAGGATTTCAAAAAGGTCATTGGATGACCATTGACCAGGGGAGAAATCCAAGGATTATGGATGCAAGAGAATATCCAATTGGATAAACTTTTATCAAAGCCAAATTTATGAAGAATCAGAAAAAGGAGGTTATGTCTGATGCGATAAAATGCATTTTCTATAACAATTTTGATAATCATTCCTTTGTCTCCCCTAGCCCTGTCAGAGTGGATTGCTTCTTGGTACAGGATTATGTTATCCATAATTTTTTGCTTCTCAGTGAATCCCCCTTGATTAGACAAAATGATCTTATGAAGAAGAGGCTTGAGCCTATTCACAATGATATTATACGAGATGTTGCACAACAAAATTGACCTGAATTTGGAGAAAGAGGTGGCATTTTCTTCCTTGGGAATTAGCACCAACACTCCTCCCATCCTAGAATATGTATGAATATATTGAATCATCCTTACCAAGTAAAACTGTATGATGCTCCAATATTTTTTATAAAAATGACACGTGAACCCATTAGGTTGTAGGGCCTTGTCTAGGTCAAATTGAAGGACTATCTTCCAAATTTCCTCCTCGGCAATCAGGTGAGAGAGCGATTGGTTATCCTCTCAGCTAAAAAGAGAGGGGATATGGGCCAAGATTTGATTTTGGGCTGTTTTACCTGTTGGTCCTATTTCAGAATAAGATCCTCAAAATGCTTGTAAGATGCATCCTTAATTTCATCAAAAGATGAGCAAACCTCCCCATCCTTTGTTCTAATTTCCTTCACATTGTTCCTCCAGAGCATTGGTTTTGGATTCCAATGGAAAAAATAATTATTTTTATCCCCATCCTATAGAGAAAGACTCTGATATTTTAATCTCCATTGTTCCTCCTCCCTGCATAGGGCGAACTAATATTGCAAAAAGACATATTTCTCTTCTTTTAATATTTCTTAAGTGTCTGGAAAATTGTGAATTATTTCCTATAACAAATCCAGTTGGAGCTTAATTCCATGAAACTCTCGGTCTAGAATCGATAACATGTTTTTGTCCCATTCCTTGTAGCAAGATTGGTGGATTTAAGCTTATATTCCCAGATGAAAACTGGGGAGCCAGAGATCCAATGACTCTAAGAGTAAACTATTAGGTTGGGGAAGGATGGGTCATTAAGCCAAAGAGTGTTGAATAAAAAGGAAATGGGGCCATAATTGAGGGGCTCATACAAAATAAGGGAGATATTTCGATGATCAAAGGTTTCCAAAGGAAGTATATAGAAGAACAAGGAGAACGGAGAATCCAGGAAGGAACTATGGACCAGGAACCTATCCAACCAGGTGACGATATGATTGGGGCTCGACCTTATATTTGTGTAGTGGAAACATCCTTTAGAGGGATAAATGTCGAGTAGGTTCATGGAATGCATAATATCTTCCATCTTCTCCCTGTAGGGATATCTGACTATTGAGCCCCCCTTTTCTTGCTATTCTGAAGAGTCATATTAAAGTCCCTTGCAAAAATATAGTTCAAGACAAAATTTGAGTCATGGAACACCATCATGGAGTTCCAACACTCCTACTTCTCATGGTAATTGTTAGGTATATAGACATTAAACAAATTCACAATCTAACCTATAGGGAGATGAGTGAGCCAAACTAATATGCAATGGAGGGACACCAAGCTATGCTCAAGATGAAAAAACCGATGATTCTAGATGGAGCAAAGTCCCCTTGAGGCCCCTCTAGAGCTTATTGCAAGACTTGTATTGTTATTCTAGAATTTTTTACTCATTTGAAGGATTTATGAATCACTCATTTTTGTCTCTTGGATTAGAAGAACGTGGGGATTTTCTTTCTTGATTAAATTTTTGAGAGAATCCATTTTTTCCTTATTTTCTAGTCCTCTGCAATTCCAGGAGAGAACCTTCATTATTTACTTGGGGGTTTTGATTCCCTGCCTTTAGCAGGGTTGGGTCCACCATGAATTATTGTGACCATTACTTATTTTCTAAGAGAGCTTTCAATTATGGTATGTGTGTTGATATCCTTTTCTCTTTCTGCAACCTCTTCTTGTTTATTCCTATTCGTTCTTTTTCTTACTCCCTTGGAAATATAACTCAAATATTGGCCCCTATCTGAGTCCTCATTAGGTTCTCCATCAAATATAATAGATATACTTTTCCTGTGTCAGACTCCAGAATGTTTGGGGACAATCTCTTTGGGTCGGGAGGTATGGGGTGGTCGGAGTGGGGGGGGACTGACAAGAATTTCCTCCCCTTCTATGGGGTTTTCTTCTGACACAATAGGATTATTTTGGATATCCCTTATGGTATACTTATGATTCTAAAGGGCTTCATACCTATTGCCACTAGGAGAAAAACCTTCTTGGTCAAGGGGAGCAATAGGCTGCTTACCTTTAAAGGATCTCAGATCTGATTGGGGAGGGACATACACATTTTGAGGGTGGGTACCATGCTTCAGATCCAATCGTCTTCTTTTTTAGTGCTACCATTGATATATTTTCTTCATCTATGGAGGGAATATAGAGGATTTTGGGCAGTTCTTGGTGAAGTGACCATATTCATGGAAAGCTTTGCATTTTAAGGGGAGTTTCTCATAGTCCACCTGTTGTGGATAAGTTTGGTTATCTAAGGTAAGTTGGACAACTTTAGGAAGACCCTTTTCAAGATATACTTCAACACAAATGCGACTGCATGCCTGCATGTTGTCTCGTGGTTCATCATGGTCAATGTTCTTACCCAATGCATTGCCAATGCTAAGGACTGTGTCGCCATTCCATCAATGGAGAGGCAGATAGGGAAATCAAACCCATACTGTAATAGATAAGGGAATATCATTTTTGGGGCTAAAATCAAGGGTCCAAATATTGAAATACATACCTTGAGAACCAATTAAGTAAGGCCCACTATAGAAAATGAGGTCTATGTCTTATTTTTCTTCAAATAGAAAGATGAAAAACCATCTCCCACGGAATGAAAAAGAGAGGTTCCCCTTAATCAAATGATCCGAATTATTTTAGGAACGATATGAAGGCAGAGATATAACAGATATATAACAAATAATTACACACAGATGTGGCAAGGAACATAGTAATATAGTAAATCTCATATTCTATTAATGATTGTCTGAATACAAAAGATTGCAAAATGCAAAAGCACACAAGTTAGTTAGAATAGTGGTAGCTTATCTCTGAGAAGAGATGTGTCAGCTACGCTCATTCACAAGAATTTGGTTACAATGAGGTTCCAAAGGCCTTTTTAAAATAAATCATAAATTCTAAAACCCTAAACATCCAAAAACCTAACCCTAGGAGATGAAGTGTCAAACGTCATGTGGGCCCCGATGGGGTAAGTTGGTACATAACCTTTCTAGGGTCGTAACTTTTGCACACAATCTTTGTTTTAAGCGTATGATAAGTCATTGGAAACAAATATATGAGGAATAAACATTATATCATCACAATCTGGCTAAAACTTTTAGTGTTAATGTGGAGGGCCTCAAAACAACCCCGAAAGTTTAGGACCCGAAAAACTAGGAAAAACTNATTCTAAAACCCTAAACATCCAAAAACCTAACCCTAGGAGATGAAGTGTCAAACGTCATGTGGGCCCCGATGGGGTAAGTTGGTACATAACCTTTCTAGGGTCGTAACTTTTGCACACAATCTTTGTTTTAAGCGTATGATAACTCATTGGAAACAAATATATGAGGAATAAACATTATATCATCACAATCTGGCTAAAACTTTTAGTGTTAATGTGGAGGGCCTCAAAACAACCCCGAAAGTTTAGGACCCGAAAAACTAGGAAAAACTGCCAAAATGGAAATTGGTCTTTGAGCTACTGGAATAGATGGGTGACCACCGATATCCACCTAGATCATTCCTCCCCCCTTAGGGAGAAATGGTCTCCATTGTGTCAAGTTTTTGAATTAGATGAGGAAACTTCTGTTGAACTTGACTCTTGGTGAGCCACTTGCCCTAATGAATAAATTGTCCTGCTTTGACGACCCAATAGGGTTTGATAGTCTGTTGGTGGGTATCCTTTGTCTTGGTTTCCATGATCCGATCAACTGTCACTTTTTCTATGTAGGAAGGATCGAGTTTTGTAGGGGCCAACTGCTCAACCTCATCCAAAGTGTCTAGGAGAGAGGTGGATGTTGAAATAATGTAACTGCAAAGAGCATTCTTATTATTGTTGTTATTTTATTATTAGGATTAATCCCCATTGTGGATTAATCATGTCGGTAATTGTATTAGGACCAAATCCCCTTTTGAGGATTGGTCATCAGACAATTGTAATAGGTAGAATAAGAAGTCGGCCCCAACAGTTATTATTGAGACCCAAAATTAAATTAAAGGTGGGTTTACCCACCCAGAGTGAGAGGTCGGCCCTTCCAGTGAAACCCTTTCACACGTGCCAGTCTTGTATATATAGGAGGCTAGTGCCTCACTTTATCACACAACTCACTTGCTCATTCTCTTATGAGGAAAGCAGCAATTACCAGTTGGAGAGAGGGAGAAGAGTGGCACATCTTTTGGAGAGGACTATCTGTATTGGTTTGAGTTATCTCTTGAACATTGTATTGGCAATTTATGATAAGGAAGTTTTTGCTGGGTTTTCTTCCCCTAGAGGGTTTCCCGGGATAAATGTTTTGTCTCTTGTGAATGTGTATTTCTCAGTGATATTGTTCTTATGATGCTCTTATCTATTGAAATGCAAAGAACTATAATAATGGCATAAAGATTAACATGGTATCAGAGCCAACCTGAAGGAAGCATATTTCACAAGAGGAAAAACGTCATTGTTACCGTACCCAAAAATTAGGGTTTTGCAAAAGTGAATCTTTTCAGCCCTAAAACCACCTAGAAAGTTGTGCCCTCCCCCAAGGATCATTTTGGCACTTAGAGTGCACCTTTTCAGTGGCTAGATCTCCCGGAAAGTGAAACCCTAGTTTCACAAAGTACCAGAAAACCAGAGTACCAGAAGTACCAGAGTACCAGAAGTACTAGAAAACCAGAAGCACCAGTCCAGAAATCCGCAGATCAAGTTTGAGGGGGTAAAAGTTGGATTTTCGAAATTCCGACTGCACCAGCTAAATCGCCTCAGCTTAGCTCCAGGTTTGATTAATCAAGATTTAAAGTTACACGTGACAAGTTGATGACTTTAGTTGAGATATAAATCGTCGTAAAGTATTATACTTGATAGCATGTGAGAATATAGAGGTATATGCTTTTCCTGATACAACTAACATCTCCTCTAGGAGAAATCTTGTGTGTTAGTTCCTGGTTTCCATACTATGAGAGTGTTGACCTCATTTCATATTGTATTCCTTACCTTTAATCTTTGCTTCAGTTAAATTATAAGTGATAGCTCTAAAGGAGCTACTCTGATGATTGTTCGTGCTATTTCTTTATATTATCAAGAAGGATATTATTCTTGCTTGTTGTTTTGTTGACCTTGCTCCAGGTCACATGAGGAAGCTATAGCGAAGGTTGCAGAAGGCAACGTGCTAAAGGAGAGATCATAAATGATGAAATCATCAGTGGAAAAGAAGAAGGTGGGTCACTCAGAAGCTACCATGACCCACTCTATTGAAGAATCCATGTGAAATCTAGAAGATTAGCTCACATCAACTACAAGGTGCTACCATACATATGCAAAGCGGTCATAAGTTTACCAGAACTCAAAGGTGACCATGAAGGCGTATGCAATGGATGTGCGCAAGGGAATAATATCGAGAACCATTTTCCAAAAAGGGATAGCAAAGCAAAAGGAGTATTGGAACTCATTCATTCAGACATGTGTGGCCCAATGCCATCATCCTCCATTAGCGAGTATGTATACTATGTATAATTTATTGATGACTATTCTCGTAAAAGACCTAGATATATTTGAAGTGTTCAGCAAGATCAAGGAATTCAAAGCCTTGATAAGAGAACCCTTCTGTAAGGAAGATTAAGATACTCAAGTCAGATAATGGAGG
>SNQJ01S0013325.1:0-11356 GCA_010110895.2 Picea sitchensis | reverse complement strand
TATCCCAATCATCATCATCATCATCGAGACTTTTTCCTGTCTCTGGCCAACAGTAACAAATCATGTTTTCTTCTGTGGCCCTGAGGTTCTCAACATACCTCAGCCATCTTTTCAACAACCTACGCTGTCCTATGACCATCAACTGCTTGACTGGCCATTTCTCTTTTGCCTTCTTCATTGGAAATTCACGCAGTCGTCTCCTCCTTCTATCCTGCCGCATCCGCAGTTCCATCTTCTCTATGTCTACTTTTAATTCATAGAGCTTTTGAGTCTCTTCTTCATCCCATTCGACAAGATTTTCTTCCTTGCTTTTCTTCCTATGGCCTTCAGTAGCCATTTTGCTGTGTCTATCTGTTCTCTCGACAGACCTGCTGCTGTCACTCCAGCAATCCTAAGTGCTCAGCTTCCTTCTACAGTCTCCCTCTGACTGTCTACGGACTGCTACCTCCGGCAAGCAAGTCCCCACAGAGTTCTCAGCAACCGTGTCTTCCTTCACCTGCGATATATAGATGAAATCCCGCTCTGATACCACTTGACGCAAGGCGATGCTCTAAACCCTCACGGTTCCACCCTACTTCTCACCAGGACCTTATCTCTCTCACAGGCCGAAGAGTCCAAGCTCTTTCAACTCCCCTCGGGAGTTACCCACAGTAACTCCTTCGGCGATCTCCCCTTCGGAAATCGGGAAATCGCGATTCGAGAATTCACGGTTCACGTGAGCGCAGACACAAGCAACTCGAAACCCCGAACCCCGATGGTCAACGAGTCTATGCTTTCGCATATCGGGGATTTCCCTATCGGGAAATCGGCGATTTCGATGTTGCGATTCACTTGCTCTCCAAATCGCCGAACCCCGAACTCCGATCTGACGTCATTTGTCAACGCCTTCGGTTGTAGCTTACATTCTGACACCTGTAGTCCACTCACTCTCGGGGCCCCTACGATGCCACGTCACTTCGGGACTTCGTGGATTGTGGATCCACGATAAAAATGTTCCTGGGTGTCGACAACCCCGAAACTCGAACGTCGAAACCCCGAAGTCCGACGACACCTGTCCTCCACCTTCTCTGGAGGTCCCACTCAGTTACGTCACTCCTCCGCTCGTGCGATCGAGAATCGCAGGATCACGATTTCAACTATCACGAATTCCTTGCATTGGGAAATCCCAAATGCCGAAACCTCGATTCTCTGGATTAGTGCCACCTGTCCCTGTCCTGATCGACGACTCTGATCAATTCGGGGAATCGCTGTTCGCGATTTCAAAAAGGTATGAACCTCACACTTCGACAAACGCCGAATGCCGAACCCCAATATGATGGGATCTCTCGACACGCGTCCCCTGGAAATCAACGGCTCCCGTAATTTCAGGAAATCACGACTCACGATTTCAATGAGCGCAAGACTCTTGCCTCGTCAAATGCCGAATCCCGATATGCCGATATCCGATGGCCAGTTCCCTTCTGTGCCTTTGGGATAACGCCTGTGCAACTTCGCCACGATCTGACAGTCAACGGGATTTCGCGATCCTCCGACGCGAATCCTGTCCGTTGATCCACCTCCTTGGAGAATTCTCCCGCTCCAAAGCTTCTCTCGGTTCGAGCTCCTCCTGGGTCTGTTCCCAAAGTCTTCACCACGGGACTATCCCTCCTGAGCTTTAATTTCCTCCGACTCCTTCAGAGACCTTTGCGCTCGACTCCTGCTCACGCTCGAGCTTCAACAACTCTCGAAGTGTTGAGTTCTTCCAGACTCTGTGCACTCCCTGCGACAGTAGTCTCTGCCTTCCTGGCAGTCTCGACCTTGTACCTCGACGCGTTCTTCCTCCTGAGCTTTTGTCCTTTGAATCCTCAAAGGAGTCAATTTTGACCTCTGCACTCTCCTTGCAGAGTCCTTGCACGCACATACGCTATCTGTCTGGGGCCTCTTCTGTAGCTTCGACCTCTACAGAAACTCGGTTTTTCTTCTTCTCTTTCTCCCACAGATGGGAATATGGACGCCTCCTGCTATGCTTTTGCTCAAGCGCCTCCTCGCTGATTCCTTTGGGTATTCAGTAACCCAATACAGGTCCCTCAGTGAACTCTGCTTCCTGCAATTGATAGAACTCAATTAGTCCCTTCCTCCTGTGCCATCTGCACACTTACTCAACGCCCTCCTGGCGGAGTCTCTTCTCCTCTTTCACATAACACCCAACAGTTGTGTTTTTCCTGTGCATTCATGCACTTCGCTCAATGTCCCCTAGACAGAGCTTCTCAGAATCCTCAACAGACTTCTGCTCCTTCAGAACTCACAGCAGAGTTCTTTCCTCGGTGCACGCTCAATACCCTCTTGGTAGAGCTCCTCTCACATAATCCTCATTGATTCTGTTAACAACTGTGTCTCAGCTACACAGCCTTGCCTCTTGAGGTGTTCAGTAACCCCAAAATTCCTCCTTCTGTATGAGTTGTTGACTTCAATGCTTGTGCTCTCAGCATGTCTTTGTCTGACTCCTCATGAGTTCAGAAGTGCCTCCTCAGTGCACTGGGATTCAGAGTCTCAACACTCTGTCACGCCCTCCTGGCATGAACCCTCAAAGACCTCTCAAACCTGAAATCAAACCAACTCCCTGCAAAGGTATAATAACGACATATAATTACATCATAAGGAAAACACTTACAGGCACACACATAAACAGAATATCATGCAGGAAAAACTGCTCTCTGTTCATATATTAACAATTGGCAAAATGCCTATATTTTTACAAGGTGTTCTCGAGCTCTCCTCAGCTCTACATGCATTCTATCTACATGTACTTATCCTCTCTACCATTCTATCTACAAAATGAGATATGAAATCTCTTTTACCTGAGGGCTCATTGAGCGCTTCCCTCCATGTACACCTACCCTATTCAATTACAATGAATGGGGCTGTCTAGTCCAGAATCGGACCTAGATCTCAGCCAATCTACAATAAAGGCCGATCCTATCTAATGCATGCATTTAAATCTCTAGGAAATCATTTTAACTCTCTAGGCATGCATTTTCCTAATTTTAGAAATAAGTGTAACTTTGTTTTCAAGCACAATAGAACACATGAGTGGAGCCAAGACACAAAATGAAAAGGGCCTGGAGAGAATTGAATTTACAACTCAAATAATTTTAAAAAATCGTTTTGGATACTTAACTTGGCCTCGACATGTATTTTGGAGACGACAGTGTGCATTTTCTAGAAATGCCAAAAGCAATGTCAGAGTGTAGTTTTGCAAGCCAATTGCATGCATTTGGAGATGAGTCAAGAAAATGAAAGACATGGGTTTTGTGGCTATCGTGGAAAAATGGAAACCCTATTGAATGGTTTCCTTTAATCATGCATGATGAATATTTGGGATGCATTTTGGTAAGGCCTCATATTATTTTGGACATTGCATAAAAACATGATAAAATTTGAGTATTTGGTTTACGTTAACAAGTTTTAAGGCTCAAATTAGAAATTTCTAAATGTAGAAAGGCGAGGAATGAGAAAAAGCACGTTCTTTGATTAAAATTACTCACTTTGGTCAAGAAATGAACCTTGGGGTCGCATCTTTGTGAGCACGGTAATTTTGGTCAATTTTGGTGTAAAATGAAAAAGTTCTTGATTTGGTAGATCCCATGTGTGCAAATGGAATTGAATTTAAAAATTATGAAAAATGGGTTTTGCAATGAAAAAAACTATTGAATCCAAGATTCACTTTCTCCAAAGGATATTATACAAAATTTTGGCATGTATTATTCTAAGCCCTCTTGTGTATATTTGTACCTTGCTTTTAGCAACAAACTTGAAATTTTGAAAAATTAATGCAACTTCAACATCCTTAGGGAATTTAAAAAAACCCTTAAAATATGAAACATTGAATTTGAACATATGAGTAGTTGAGCACAAATATACATATGAAGTTTGTGAATGAACAAAGAGCCCTTGGCACTCTATGATTTTGGTTCTTGTTGTGTTGGTTTTTTTAGGTTTCAAAGATTTGTGCATAGATTTTATGAATGTGATGATGCCCCAAAATATTGGTCACTGACTCAATAAAGATGTAAATATTGTTGTTGAAAGAATTTGTTGTAAATGTTAATGTAATTTTAATTTCGTAGGTGTGTGGAATGTTTATTATTGTTTAATACATTTAAACAATTTTGTATGTTGTGTTAATTTTTCTATGTGACTTTGATCACAAACCCAATCTAAGAATTGCATCATAATGTGCACCAAATTTGTATATGTTCATTGTTACAAACAACTAAATACATATAAATAGTGAAATTGAAAAGATTCCTCAACTATAAGTTTTCATTTCAACTTGTCCGATTATCTTATATCTCAATGAAAAGCACTCAAATTATTTTAGTCTTGATTTTTTTGGCCTTCTTTAAATCCATCCAAAATCTTAAAAAAAATCTTAAAAATATGAATGAAGAAAATTTCATGTTAAACATTACTTATTACTTTTGATTGGATTATAGAATTTATAAGTTTTATTTAAAATATGATAAAAGCTATTTGAACAAGAAGAAACAAACATAGATTATATCCATTTCACTTTGGATAAGTTTCTTCATCAATAAATAAATGGGGCCAAAAATTGTAAATTTACTGGTATACAAATTATGAATATATATAATGAATATAAATCTCTAATATAATGTTTTATCAAATGTTAATCTAAATTTTGATTGAGAAAATTTAAAAAAAAAGAAAAAGACAAAATGTTGAAAACCATATTGTTATTATGTTGTATGACATTGTATCTTGGTATATGTTATCTCTTCTCCATCATCATGTGTAATGAAGTGACGTAATCTTGATAATTTAGATTATTTGAAAATGGGTTAAAATATTTTGAAAACAATTTTTTAATTAAATAAGAAAATTTATAACTCCCAATAAAATTCATATTAAATTTAATTGAATTTTTTTTATATATAAAATAAATTGTGATAGTGAATGGGTGATTGTTACATGTTATACTTTGACAAAGCTACACCATGATACATATCCTCCTTCCCTCGTCATTCATGATCCATTCTGTGGTGGTGACTGCCACATGTTATTTATCTTTCTAGATACAATTTTGACGACGGTGCACCACCCTCGTCTTTCATGATCGCATAGAAACCCTGTTGTGAAATCACCACAACATCTTTAATAAATATTTTTATTAAACATTGACAATGCTGCATCATGGTATATGTACTCTCTTGTCATGAGTGATCAATTAGAAACCTTCTGATAATAATGTGTAACCTTGTGGTGAAATCACCACCACATGTTATCCATCTTTATCATTTTTTTATTTATTTTGACAACGTTTCATCATGGTATATGTATTGATGGTTAATGAGAAACTCTCACAATAATCTCTAAATATAGTTATAGATATAAATTTGTTATCATTAATTTTTAATGAGAAATTTTCTCATAATATTCTCTAAATATAAATATATAAATATATATAAATATAGATATAAATTTGTTATTATAATCTCTAAATATAGATATAGATATAAATTTGTTATTATAATCTTTGAATATAGATACAAATATAAATTTGTTATTACTTACAGTAAGTCAACTTGCTTTGATTTTCTATTATTTAATTTTCTTTAAAAAAAAAATTATGTTTTTCCATAATATATATTAAGTTTTTTTAGAGATTCAAAATTATTTAATAAATATTTTGATTTTGTAAATTTAATTTTTTATTGGTTTAGAGTATGTTAATGTGACTAAATATCTATAATGAATGGTAATATTTTTTGGTGTAGGCGCTTTTTGTTGTCTTTTTTTACAACCTAGTAGTGGCGTTGACATGTGCCATTTAAAAAATCCAGATATAAATTATTTCAATATTCACCTTTAGTAAAATAATTTTAGGAGAGAGAAAATTCTTATTATGTTGATAGGTGCTTTCTACTTCCGACTATGAGGGAGATGTGTAATTCCTTCAATGCATAAATCAAATATGTTAACATCATCCTTGCACGTGTGTGTGTGTGTGTCCAAAGTAAAAAGTTTGAGGGAGATGTCTAATTCCTTCAATGCTTAAAATGGAGCTGAAAATATTAATAGCAACAAAAATAACTCATAAATAATTCAAAATGTCGGAATATTGACAACGTGGATATGAGTGTATCTAATGGTTAGATGTTTGTGCCAAATTTGCAAGAAACATCAAGTTGGGAGGGACAATATTATATATTAAAACTGTTTTAGATAACAATGTATCTGCATAACCATACATATAGGATACACGACTATAATGGATGGTGTGTTGATATATATCATATTTCAATTTATAAGCTACTTGAAGGTACTACTTACCAATGTTCATATTAGATTCATGGTAGATGAACACACCCCACACATACTTGGTTAAACTAAAAACTCATAACTTTAATATAATGCCTATACTAGAATGTTCTACCTAGTAGTAATGTCTACACTCTAGTATCTATTTCAATCAAAATCTAGGTCATTCATGAGATCCTTTATCTCCTAGCATTGCCTCAAATTTTAGTATATAAATTTTATTTCAATCAAATTGGAGGCCAATCCAGGACCACTTTGTTCCTATTGTTTGATGGAATTGATATATAGTATATATTGTAGTATATTAGACTTTACTACGTTAATATCTTATATTCTATTTTTGGTATAAATAAGTACCAATTTCAACTATAATATATTAATAAGTACACCTACAATATTGAAATTATTAATATAATTTGTGCTAATAATTATATAAATATATTTAATAGAATACTAGAACTTTAATATCCGTAAAGATTTAACTAGAAATTGAAAAACAAAATACATATATAAAATTTTAACATCTTTGTAAAATTAAACTTTACATATGTAAACTTGGAACATCTTTATAAATTTGAACCATTGTTGTGGTTATGATTAGAAAAAGGCTAAACAATACTACTCTCATGTTCATACATGCATTAAAAGACAAGTTTGCATTTTATTATCATATCGAAAATAGAATTTTAATTTAAAGCTCCTTAGAGTGGAAACTCATTCTCAAGCTCCCATTTCATTGATGTCAAAGCTACCAGAAAGAACCCAAGTTTCTAGAACCATTCCCAACCAATTGGAGACATTTCATACCCACTCCAAAGCTCCTGAAAATGTGGGAATGCCGAGAACAAGTTTCGTACATGCAACTGAAGGTAAAAATTTCTCATGGTTAAAACATTTGAATGGTGCATTGTGTTAGGATATTTAGACACTCAAGAGTTGGTTAAGATCAACTTGGTCTAATGTCTCTTTGGGTAAAAGCGTATTTCTTTAGTAATATGCATTATTATGCATTTCCATTTATGTAATCGCATCGCCATGATATATTCTAGACATAGAGTGATCTGATGGCTCATATTCTCTTCGATCTTAACAACTACATTGATCCATGGATTAACACACTATTGGTCCATGATCTTTATTTAAATAGTATGGAGGTTCATTTGTTGATGATCAGTTGTGAGAAACTCTCTTGTAAAATATTTTTCTTTCGCATTAATATATTACCTCAAGTGGTGATGTTGGCTAGGGTTGTGGACTATTTCCCTCTTTGAGGGTTTTAACCATGTAAACAAATCGGTGTGATGATATTTGATATGGCTGTGTGAGTGGTTACTAAAGATGTTTTTCCTGTGTTGGAATGCCTCATTTTGTCAAACATGGTATTAGAGCTCATTTAAATATCTACTCCCATTGTAGATCGAGATCTTGAAGCCATGTTGTTGCATTTATAGTTTATTTTATTTCCATACATTTATAGGAAAAGAGGATTGTTTGATTACATCTAGAGAATTTATTTTAGTTAGAAATGCTTTTTGTTTCAGTCGAAAATGTTTATTTTTTTTCAAGTTACGACCATTTTAGTCAGATCCAGAGGTATAAATCTCGAATACACATTTTTAAATATTTTTACAGAGTTAATGTTTTAGTTTTTTGTTTTTATTTCTGGGTTTCGACTATTTTTGGTCTATGTATTCTCTTTGTCATGTGCTCTCTAAGATCTCAACAAATCATAAACAAAGTGGAAAGTGTTTTATTTTCTGCGTATGTTTTTTGTTTTTCATTGTATGTGAGCCTAGAAAGTAAAAAAAATAGAGAGAAAAAATGCATTTTCCATCTAAGCTAACTGAGATCTAACCCCATTGTTGTTGATGTTTGGAATTGTTTTTCCAAAATTTCACTTTCTTTGTATGAGCATGTGGAAATGAAGGTTTTTGGGGTAAGCACAGACTTTGAGGTGACGCTCAAACAAGAACAACAACACCCTCATCCTCCTTTAGGATTATAATGTGTGTTGCACTAATTCACTTGAGTGAAATTTGTTTTATTTAATAAGAGGCTTTGAGTAAGTCTCCTTTTTAAGTTATTTTTTGAAAAATTTCATGCAAACTTTAGTTATCTCATAACTTTTTAAGTTATTTTTTTGCATGCAAATTTCAATTATAGAGTAACTTGATTGTAAAAGTGATTCTCACTTATTCTATAAAAGTGGTTCACTTCATAAGTAACTTATTCATAAAAGTGAACTTATAGGAAAAGTTAGAGAATGAGAGGCATCACCATATGGACCAACTTCTACTTGACACACGACTCTTTGGTTACCGTTTATGCTTTTGTTTTAAAAAGAGAATAAATTTCACATCCAAAGTCCATTTTCAGTGCCATTTTTTTAAACGGCCTATTTTTTCAAGAGATTTCCATTCAGATCATCAGTTTAATCTTTTGAATCCATATTATCTACATATTTTAATATGGCCTCTCTAAGTGATTTTTTTCTTACCAGTACCAACTACTTCTCATGGAAATCCCATATGAAGGATGTAATAAGAAGTAAATTACTGTATCGGATTACCTTGGGAAAATAAAAATCCCCCACTAATGCCAAAAAGAAATACAATTGAGATAATAAGAATGACAAAGCATGTGGACTAATTGGAATGGACATCTCTCCTAATTTAAGGTTTCACATTCAAGGAATTGATGACCTAGATAATCCTTGGGAAAATATTTAATTTGTTTTTGGTAAACACAATGTGATTCGATCCTGCCAGATTGAAAATCAGTTAGTGACTGTAATTCCCAATGAGTTTCCTTGCATTGAAGATTATTTATCTAAGTTAAAAACACTTGGAATTTTATGTAAAGACTATAAAATAGATCTGAAGGATGATCGATTCATATATGTTATTCTTTCTAAGATTGGTATTTCATTTTGTGTCTTTATATCTATTTTTTATGCCTCTAGAGAATCTCTATGGAGAGCTCACCAAAATCCCACTCTTGAGTCTTTTTGTGATTCTTTGATTAGAGAGAAAAATAGTTTACAATTTGGAGTGATCAAGACTAGAGGTACATATAAAAAATCCTTAGTGACCTAATAGAAAGATAAATACAAGCATCCCAAGAAGAAACATCTTCACCACAACAAAAAGAAAAAGAAAAAAAGGTTCCAAACCCTCTCAATGAGCTTCTACTCATAATGGTGATAAATGAGAAAAATCCAAAAGTAAGAAGACTTATGGTAATTGAACCTTTTGTGGGAGAGATGGTCAAGCGGAGTCTAAATGTTTTAAAAATATGCAATCCTTAGAAGAAACGATGAAAAAGAACAACATCAATCTTGATTCCTCTTCTTCTACATCTTCTTTTCATGGACATGTTGTTTTTTCTTCTGGGTTCTCCTTCAATGCAAGTCCTACTTATTTTTCTAATGATTGACTTATTGATTCTAGATCATCTGCTCAAATGGCTAAGGATAAATCCATTTTTTTCATTCCAAATGTAACACCAACCAAATATATTTTGCTGATGATAGATCTCTTAGTGTTGTCGGGTATATAATAGTTCAGGTAGATAATGAAAATTACAATGATCTATTATGTATTCCAAGTTTTTTCTACAACCTTCTATCAATATATTAGATCAATCATCTAGGTGAAGGTAAAATAGTAGATTTTACACCTCACCAAGTTGTAATTGAGGATTTAAAATATCCTAAGCATGTCCTAGAAACCAGAATCATTGATGATATTACCAAGTTGTACAAATTTGACAACTTTAGTTCATCATATTTTCCAGTAGTTTTTGTTTCTCATAGCGACGACTTGAGGAAACTTTGGCATGAGAAGTTTGGTCTTCTAAAATATCACTCATTGCAACAACTATGTAATGTAAATATGGTGATAGATCTTCATCTCATTTCTTGCAAAGATGGTATTTGTGTGAGTTTTGTTCTTGGAAAATGTCATTGGGATAGTTTTGAAAAACATGCCTCTTGGCATGCCTTGCCCCCCTTGCATCTTGTTCACAATGATTTGTGTGGTATATTTTCTTCTCTTTCTTTCTCCAAGTGAAATTACTTCTTAAAATTCATTGATGACTTCCATAGACGCACTTGGGTTTACTTCTTAAAACATAAGAGTGAAGTTTTTGACATGGTTTATCCTAAGACCATTTTAGAAAAACAATTTGAACATCAAATTGAAAGGTTAAGAACATATAATGGAGTGTTATAGCAATATTTTCCTCACCTTATGCAAATTTTCTCGAAAGGCCTTTTTCCATTTCCCTATGCAGACTTGAAGTCCTTTTTTGCAAATCCTAGAGCTAAAAACAATATTTTTCCACAATAACATGCCCTAAGTATTATACAACATGCGTATATGTAGGTTGCACCACTACAGCCCATGTACATCGGGTTTTGTGCTCAAAATTAAAAAATGGTGTCGAGTTTCCATGTAACGTCATGAGATCCATGATCCTTGAACTTCCATATACTCGAAACATTTTGAATCGGCCCTTCAGTTCCACTTGAAGTCTATAAATGGGCCAAATATGAGCTATGGAAAAGAGGAGAAGAATTCAACTTTGAGGGCAAAGTTACTCTGGATAAATTATTCACTTCATATTGAGTCTGCATCCCTTTATCCTTTTAAGTCTAAACACATTGTTCATCCCCCAAGCTCTTCCCTACTTGATTGAGAACCTCATTGTCTCTCTTATATGAGCTTGCCTTTGGTGGAGGCCCAGCTGGAAGGGACTTAGTTTCTTGATTCTGAACCGCACCGACATAGAAGTTTGTAATTCATTCACTTCTACTGATTACATTTTAATAGAAATACTATTTTCTCATCCAATTAATATCTTGCAAATATTTGAATTTTTATTCCATGGGAATATTTGTTATGAATGTTGATGGATTATGCTATTGAATGTGCCAACGTTATATATTATCACCATATGCTTGCATTTCCTGGTTGTTGAGGACAAGTTGCAGGTGTATTAGTTTGAGTCAAGTGCTCAACGGTGGACTTCATCA
>SNQJ01S0013324.1:69005-80876 GCA_010110895.2 Picea sitchensis | reverse complement strand
GTGCATAGTCAAGAAACACATGAGGGATAAACTAATGGCACCTAGTTTAGACTTTTTTTGTTGTACTAAAGGATACAAGTATATTGATAGTTATTTCCATAGAGCATGAATCAATGATCTAGGATGAAGTCTTGGTCATAGGTAATGATAATTTTGGGATTAAAATGATAAATCAAGCTTTTCTCTCACCAAATGATAGTGAGTACCAAATGATAGTGAGTTGAGGTACCAATTTCCAATTAGTCTCAATTTCAATGTTGACATCCTTTCCTACTATGTCTTTATCCAATTCTTGTTTTTTCTTCAAATCATCCTCTTAAACTTTGAACTTTTTCTTTTGATCATAAATCCTTACTTCGTACAAAAGATTTTGAAGTTCGATATTGATTGGATATATTTAAAAAAAAAAAGCCTTATCCTCATGAACCTTTCTCCCAATTATATGATTGGGCTTGATCTCCAAAATTGGGCCTGCCCTCATCAAAAGGTAATGATAAGGAGTCCAAATTTGGTGATTAACCCCGATTGATAAATAAAGACCTCTCCCTTGAATCTTGTTACAACCTTTCCCCAACATTTGTAATCGATATTGATTACCCAAATTGAGGCCTTCCTCTTTGAATTTATGCATGATCGAGTCCCAATTTTGAGATTGATCCTAATCTTAAAATCAAGACTCTTGACACATAGTTAATTCAAACTTTTAAGCCTTCCCTCAAATGTAGAAAAATGAGATTTTGTTTATTTATCCTAGGTTAATTTGAAATACCAAAAGGGGATTAGTTCGATGGGATCATTTATTTAATTATTAACACATGTGGTCAATGTAGGAAACATAAAATGAATACAAAGGAGATCGAATGACCAAGAAATACACTTGAATAGTTAGAGAACAATAAGTTTGAACTAACAAAAGAAATTGAAACTTCTAGGTGGAAAAGGGGTACACTAACTTTAAATGATCCATAAATGAGATAAACCCATAGGTGGAGGAATACTCAATTGACTAAAGAAACCTAACCGTTAAGAAAGGAATCAGATAGCTAAGTGGAGAAATCAAAACAATTAAGCTCCATGCCCCTCTCTTGTATAAATAAGATAACCCCGATAGAGAAGGGGGTTGTTTCTTGTGCATATTTGTATACTTTTCTAAAGGATTTTAATGATTCAAAATTGTGCATAGAGAGACACTTCAATTTTGAAATTTGTGATTTGTAAAAATATTTCTACTAATTTACTAAGTTTTGGAATGGTATAAGAATTTTATTTTACACTATAGACTTTTCTCATGTATGATAAATTTGTTTTATTTTGTTTAACACAAATTATTTTCATATAGCCATAAGCATAATATTTTGTTCATTTTCCAACTTGTCTATAATTCAACTAGTTATTAAATTTATGGTTTTATTTGCTTAGTAACTTTTTTCTAATGGAATAAAGTAGTAATATATTTGGTTCTAATTTAGTAGTAATATATTTGGTGCTAAGTTTACATTATTGTTTTTTCTAGTTTATCCTGGGAATCATTCTGCACTTTGAATATTAGATGAACTACATCTCATTTATCACTTCCTCAAAATACCTAAATGGTAGACCAAGCCACAATAGGTAAAATAAATCAAAACCATTTCAAGGTTATTGGGCCATAAACCAAATGAATTTGCAAACCCAAATTATGTCTAGTATAATTTAACTTTTCATTGGGAAGAATCCCTACTGATTACATAGAGACATCCATCCCTATCAATAGATAAGTTACCAATAATTGTAACAACTATTTATTGACATTTTGATTATCGTGGACCTTTATGTTGTTTTATTTTGTATAACAAAGGGTCTCTTATTCATATATAATAAAATGAGTTTCCTATTCTATTTAAATCTCCAATGTTGTAAAATGTTATTGATCTACAATAGCAATACTCAGGAAATTAACTAGAACAAGAAAACATGAATATTATCACCAAAATCAAGAGAAAAATGACCATCACTTTATTTAGAATAGGAGGTAGTCTTACATAGATTCATGTTATTACATGATGGCTTAAATAGGTCAAGCCACAACTAGCTTCTAATAGCTAGTTATCTAGATCTGATCAGTTACTTCCTTGGGACATGTGCCCAACTATTCTTCTCCTCCAATAAGCTGAGAGAGTGTTCCTTCCAAGAATGAAGTTGGTTGAGAGAGTGTTCCTTCCTTGGGATTCATGTGGATGTGTATTGGTTTTCCCATTTCCTCCCTATTTTAAGTGCAAAAGTGTCTCGACTTCTATCATCAATTGAGGAATATGCTTGTGCACAACATCTTTCAAAAATGATATAGCCTCAGCATGACTTTGGCTTGTGTTCCCAACAAGGTAAGAGGTATTATTATAATGATGGGTGGTAGTATGGTGAGTTTCAATTAAGGTTTATTGGAGCAAGGGAGGCTATAAATCATGGATTAACTCAATAGGAAGAGAGTCAGTGACATTGTCTTCCAACAATGGGGGTTCATAGTGTTTCAGACTGTTCACATTCACCACATCATGAATGCCTAGTTGGGGTGGAAAGTCAAGGAGATAAGCATCATCCCCAATTTGTTGGAGAACAATATAAGGGATATATCAGAGAGGCTTCAGTTTGTGATGAAATTGGGATTTAAAATGTTGGCTTTCCATGTAAAAAAATACTTTATCACTAAGAGTAAAAATTGTAGGGAAATGGTGAGCATCATGGTGGGATGGTGGGATTTGTGTTTTTGTTGGGATACCTTTAGTGCTTCAAAAAATTTGATATGTTTGTGTGCTAGAGTCTAAAAAAATCAAATGGTTAATGGTTGTTCTCTTTTTTTGGTTTGGAGTGCCGAAAGGCTGCAAGGTGAGAGGTATTTCATAAGGGAATAAAGGTTGATATCCAAAGTAGGCCTCAAAATAAGACATCCTAGTACAAATATGTACAACATGATTATAACTATGTTGAATGACACTGAGGGTTGTAGCCCAGTATTTGGTTTTGTAAAATTCAATGAGAAGAGCATGGACAAGGATGTGGTTAACTACCTTGGTTTGGCTATCAGTTTGACGATGGAAGGAAGTAGAATATTTGAGTTGACAACCTAGTAAATCCCATAATGCTTTCCAGAATGTGATGAAAAAGAGAGTGTCACAATTAGAGATGATGCTATTAAGAAGGCCAAAGTGTGCATGGTGAATGAACAAGGAAGTGGTTTGGCCAACAATAGTGGTCTTAGTCCAAGGGATAAAAAGATCCATATTAGAGAAACTATAAATAATAAATTAGATAACATCATGTTTGCATAAGTTAATAGTTAAAGAACTAAGGAAATCCATGGAAATATAGTAGCAAGGGTGGGAAGGTAGAGGAAGGGGTTGATACATACCAAATTTATGATCAGAAGGTTTATGCTAACTACACAATGCATAAGAAAAAATGAGATTCTCCACTTGATGTGTCATAGAAGGCCAAAAGAAATGTCACTGCAAGTGTTGAACTATTTTCAAAGACCCAAAATGGCCACCATAGGAAGAAGCATGAACCTCCTTGATCAAAGTAATATGATCTTAAGAATCTAGGACAAATAACTAATTGAGTTTATATAGACACCCGTTTCTGATTGTGTAATCCATACATCACGTTTGATTGAACTCAGTGGGATGTTGCAAAACAACCCATATCTATACAAAGAAAGTATTAAAAACATAGAGAGGATTTCAATCCTCATAGGTAGCACAACGTACAACTAGGAATTGAATTACCTACGTAGGGGGGGGAACTCAAGAGATCATCCATTTGATTGGACATGCCCTTCTTTTATTTAATCACCAAATGAAACTATTGAATGTAAGCACGCCACTTTAAATGATGTTTCTCCTACATATTATTCTGAGAATTGATGAAAATCAACTAATGATGATATGTGTGGAGGATTGTTTCTTTCCCTAGGATGTAATGGTGCCATTGTTTCAATGCTTGGACCATACTTTAGAACTCTTTTTCATAATCTCTATAATTTCATTTAGCATTAGAGATTGTATTTGAATGGTATGCAATAGGGTGTCTTTCCAGTTTAGGAACTGATCCAAAAACATACTGAGAGGCATCCATATCAATCTCAAAGGGAGACTGAAGATTAGTTACATGAAGTATAGGAGTATAAAAAGGGGAAGTTTTGAGATCTTGAAATTTTTGTTGTACCAAGGGAGACCACACACACTAATTCTGGTTGGATAGATTACGAAGAGGGTGTGCTAATTGAGAGAAGTGAGCAATGAACCAATGATAAAAATTAATGCCACCCATAAATCTCTTGAGTTCCAGAGCTAAGTGAGGTGCTAGCCACTATGCAAGAGCTTGGACTTTAGTGGGATCTAGGCTAACACCCTCAGCAAAGATAACAAAACCCAAATATTGAACTGAATATTTCTAAAAAGAATATTTACGATGTTTCACCTATAGTTTGTGAGTGCGAAGTAAGTATAGAACAATGCGCACATGGAGAAAATGATCCTCCCAAGTCTCGTTGACGATCGATATTTCCTCGAAATAGATCATCACAATATTTCCCAAGTGTGCTATAAAAATGTCATTGATTAGCCTCATGAAAGTGGTAGGGGCATTAGTAATACCAAATGTCATCACCATCCATTCATAAAGACTGGATTTGAAAGTTTTCATGCATGTATTATTGCATTCATGTGAACCTGATGATACCCTGTTGTAAGATCCATTTCGTTAAAGAAGTGAGCACCATTCAAATGATCTAGTAAATAATCAATGCATGGTATAGAGTAATGATTCTTGATTGTAACCTTATTAAGATCCTGATAGTCCATAACTAGATGCCATTCCTCATACTCCTTGGGAATGATGAAGATAGGAGAGGCATAAGGTGAATAAATCAGTTGGATGTGGCCAACATTAATATGTTTCTAGAGTTGGAATTCCACTTCCTTAGCCTCATGAGAGGCCAAGCGATAAGAATGGGCATTGCAAAAAGTGGCTTCAGGATAAGATCAATGGAATGTTCAATGGAACAGATGGAGGGTGGTCCTATGGGTGCAACAAAGACATACTCAAAGGATGTGAGTAAAGAGGCCAAATGCAAAGAAAGGGCATGAGAGGGGATATCTAGTTTAATAGGGAACAACATATAGAGGGAAATGTATTTGTTGAGATTGATTTGACGAAAAATGGGGTGGATGGAAAGTAAGGTAAGGGATTTCAAAGAGGATGAGGTGAGGACATAGGAACATCTATATTTCTAAAGATGATATTGATGATTGCAAGAATGGTATATTGTGTGATAGATTTCCTAATAGTGAATACCCATAATCACATCAGTGTAATCCAAAGGAGACACATTAGAAAGAACAATATTTTGAAAAGGGTCAATGGAAAAAGTAAGGGAACAACATTGGTTCACCATCACATGGGGACCATCCTTATAAACCCAACCCAATTGGTAAGGTGTTGGGTGAGGGTTAGTAGGGAGTGCCAACTACTGCACAAAATCCTGAGCAACCAAATTATTTTGGCTACCATTGTTGAGGATGAGCATGGCTAGGGATTTCTTGATCTAGAAATTGTGAGTAAACAAAGGCGATGGTGAATAAGTCTGGGGATCAATGGCCATGAGTAGGAGAGAGTGGTATAGTTCCATAGGATTCTCCAAGATGATTATCTCAGGGGGGGAACTATGATCGAGGAGGACTCAAGAGAATCAACAAATATAGTCTTGGGAGGATTCTTATTAGGAAGAACATGACATTCAAATGAGGAGTGAAACTGATATTTGTGATAAGAAGACCATTTACTAGGCTCAAGGGTGAGGTATGAGAGGTAGGAGAAGAAGGATATGAAGTAGGGAAAAATTTGGATAAAGGAGATCAAAGGTGAGGAGTGATATTACATTCCACATCCAAGGCCCGAAGAAAGGACTTATCTAAGGAAGAGCTTTCAAATAAATCAACCTATCTGTGTAACAATAATAAAATGCCGAAATTAAATTTAATAATGAGTACCTCTTATGGATCTCGAATATACAGCTAAATACGAAGCTTAGCAAACACCTCAATGTATCCTTGGATTGACTAGCACGAGATCTGGTTGAGTTGCAACCAGTGATCTAGGAGAGTCTGACAGTACCCTGGGGGATATAAGTGATTTCACAATTCTTGAAAAAGGAATCACAAGAACCAATAGGTGGAGGGGTGGTCACAGGATAATCTCCCAAGTCCACCAAAATAGGGGAGGTATCCATTTAGGTGTCTCACCAAGATTTAGAAACCCATTCCAACATAAAACTAGAAATCTATAGCTTTTCATCTTATGTCGTTCCTAGGAAGGTATTGAAATAAGTTGATAGAATATGTACCTAGGAATGAATTATGACCTCACCATTCATATTCCCTTAAAACTTAGGTAGCTAGAAATGAGTATCCAATTTCATAGGAACTAGGGATCTCTACTGAAGATGCATGAGTTCATTAAAATAAAGAGCTAGGTCCTGAATGGGAGAATATTTCCTAGATGTATAATCCTTGGGGGAGGGGTCTGTACGAGGAGGAATTATCTTCATATACTGAAGAAAATAAGAACTGGGAATGGAGAGTGCACTGAAAATGGAAAGAAAGGGTGTTTGAGACTAAGATGGAGGGAAAACCTTGAAGCACATCATCTATAGAAAAACCTAGAACACTATCCTATGGATCTGGATCTGGATCTATATCGAGAGATAGATCTAGATGGGAAAATCCTAGATCCAAAACTATGGATATAGATCCAACCTTGAAGAACATCGTCTAGAGCCCAAAAGGGAGGGTGCACTATAAAACCCTAGTTAAGTGTACACTGAGAATGCATGTTGGAAGAGAGGAGGAGGCATGGAAAACCATAGTGCACCTTGGTATGAACTAGAGAATAGGGGGAGGGAGTGGAATATCCCCACAACCAAAGAAATGAGCAGTGGAGGGAAAGAGAAACCCTAGTGGGCTGTGTTGGAAGAGATGGAGGGAAACATGAGCCCCAAATGCACCTTTGAAGCTAGAAATCACCACAAAGGATTGTGCAATGGAGTTTTGGAGAAAAACCTAGCACACTTCTTGAGAGATGGACGGTGGAGCCACCCCTAGCACACCTCTAGATATGATTACTAGGTGAGTGAAAACACTAAAAACCTATAAAAACAAATTCTCAATTTGAAACTCACTAGATAATAATCATCTTAGATCGATGCTCTGATACCATTTGATCTGCAATAGCAATACTCGGGAAATTAACTAGAATAGGAAAACATGAATACTATCACCAAAACTGAGAGAAAAATGACCATCACTTTATTTAGAATAGGAGGAAGTCTTATATATATGCCTATTATTACATGATAGCTTGAATAGGTCCACCTATAGCTAGCTTCTAACAATTATTTATCTACATATGATCTAGTACTTCCTTGGGACTTGTGCCCAATTGTTCTTCTCCTCCAATAATCTAAGAGAGTGTGACTTCCAAGAATCCAGCTGGCTGAGGGAGTGCCCTTCCTTGGGATTCACTGTTGGTTTTCCCATTTATGTTGTCAATTACATGTATGTATGTTTTACATTTCTACAATGAACATATGTGTAATCAACAATTATATTTGTTTAAACAATACAATACAATAATGCAATGATTATATCCAACTCATTAATTAAAATGTAAAATTCGATACTATTATAAAAAGGTTTGATTTTATAATGATGATTTGATTTTTTTTAAAGTTGCATTTTCATACCCACATTTCAAAAAAAAATTAGTACCCAAATATATTAGTGCATTGTATTCATTTGAACTCAATGGTGTTTTCATACCTATTTATGGGTAAGTTATTTTAAATGATTGTTATACACTAGTGCTTATCACAACATTATTCCCATCTATTATACTATATGAGTCATGCGATATCATGTATAATACACACTAGTTCTCAATCATATAATATGCATTGAATCTTAAAAAATATATAGTACACATTGGTGCTTCAAAAATATATAATGTCCTCCAGTGATTTCAATATATACTATACACACCAATTCATATTAAATATTCACACCATTCTTTCTTAAATAAAAATAAAAAAACGCTATTACGACCTCCAACCACCCAAGAGTTTTAGGTACAATGAACATTCACTAAAAAGTCCACCATAGTGGATGCTTTCGTGGATTTCTTTTTATAATTTTTCCCAATTTTGTAACACTAAAAACCCCTGCTAAAACCTTCAATAATAGTATTTTCCTTGTAGTATCTAATGAATAATTCTCCTCTAAAAATGTACATTTGACCTTGAGAGGTGCTTAGATTCAATGTGTCACACATCCTATAGTAGGGTACTCCTCATATATGCTTTGACCATAAAATATATTGTACAATCTCCAATATCTCCTTATAAGGTTAGTGTTCCTCTTTATGTGTGCCACCAAATTCCTTGACTATGGAACACTCCTTAAGAAAAGTGGATTTCCCTTGTTTGAAGGTGTGTGACAAGGTCATGAGACCATATGCCATATTATCTTGGATGGTGCCCTTCTAAATAAGTTCAATCATGCTTTTGAAGTGTGCCAAATGTACCACATTATCCTCGAAATGGTGTTCAACATGCCTCCAAAGATGCAAAAAAACATTGGCCGATGTGAAATAACACCCAAAGGTGAGAAATGCATCCAAATACGTAAATATTCTTGGGGAAGTGAAAATTACCTTTAATAAAAAAATATACATAAAAAATGTAAAAAAGTATCCCAAAGATGAAATGCTACAACATGTGCAATAGTGCCTCCAAATACATGAACTCAACAACAACAAAAAGCACCTCTAAACATATAAACATCCTCCAACATATGAAAGAAATATACCACATGGATCTTCACTACTATCTTTCATATGCATGATAAAGAAAGATAATGTTTGAAAAAAATGCTCACGACTTGTACCAAACTCACATAGTTCACATGTCATGGTGTTGTGCTACTAAAAAGAATGCCTTCAAAAATGAAAAATGAACCATACACCTTTAGGCTAGTGCAGTAGCTTCTAACTACCTCGGAATATTGTTCTATATGTTGTATAAAATAAAAGAGAATATTGTTCTATATATTGTATAGGATATCATGTGAGCATTATGGTGCAAAATAATTTCATGTAAATACCACCATGCATGGAATTGATATTGTTTCATATAACCATCTTAGAAAATGTTGAAAATTAGTTATGTTACACTAGCAACATATACATACATTATAACATTAAGTAATACATATTTTAGAAGATCAAACAATAACTTTCTTTCATAAATAGAAAATACAAAGAGAGATAATTGCTTCAATATTAACAATGTTAATGTGTTTCTTTCACATGTTCTCTAATATAGTTCCATGTAAAACATTTTTTTTTCTTTCACATGTTCTCCAATATAGTTCCATGTAAAACATTTTTTTTACATTAATATATTTCCAATTTAGTATTATGTTATTCCAGTAGAATATGTACACAAGATTTATGGCCCCAAGAACTTTAGTGATTCTTTTCATGAGCTTAAGGGTTTATTGCAACAAAAAAAAGTGTAGTTAGCATGAACAATCTATCAAGCTAGTATTAGTAGGAATTTTTGACTTGGAAAAGGTTTGTCAAGCCAATACTAACAGGGATTTATGACTGGTAAAAGGTTGAGGCTCGAGAAAATATGTACAACTTCTACTCGCCTGGTTTTGAACTTGTGATCTCCAAAGAGAAAATGCATGTTTTTAACCATTAGGTCCACTAAAATCATTGGAGAAGTAGATGGGTAGCTCTAACATTGTTATTTAAAATGGGGCTTAAGCATTGCTTCAAGATAATTTCAATAAGAATATCAATGTCAATCTATATGTGAAAAGGTAGGGACAAGGGACAACCTAGTTTGACTCTGATATTGCAGTTAACCTCTTTTGAACAACCCTCAATGTTTTTAAAATTAGCAATAATGCTCTCATACATCCTTATTGAAGAAGCCCTCAACTCGAGAGACACTTTTATCTCTCCCAACCTATTCCAAAGGTTTTTCCTAGGAACCATGTCAAAAGCTTTTCTAAAGTAAAAAAAACAACAAAAAAACCTGGTTTTAGTATTGCGGAACTCCTCTGCAATTATCCTAAAGGTAACAAAATGGTCCATAGTTGAATGATATCTCCTAAACCTGGCCCGGCCTTTAGCTCTTTTACCGTGACTTTCTAGCCAAAGGATAATCTTCTTTTCCAAAATAATTCCATAAAGCTTGGCTAAAATCGAGCTAATCGTAATGGTCCTACAATTAGAGGGAATGTTTCTATCCCCATTTTTAAAAATAGGAACAATGAGGCTTTGTGTCGAGGGTCTAGGGAAGCCCTGCTTGAGTGCTAAAATGAAGATCTTGTGTATGTGAGGGATAAGGATTGGCCTTTTGATTTTAAAAATTTCATCTTGGTAGCCTTCAATGTCCTTATCTTTCCCATTTGCAAGCCGCTTAACCCTGAACTCTATGTCATCTAAAGAAAACAATTATTCCTTTGTAGGGACAATAGGAATGGTGTCCATGGCATTAGGGAACTCGTAAAGACTTGTAAGGTAATAATTCCAGTCCCTTAAGGGAATCCTATTATTTTCTTTAGTATTGCGTTTTAGAATTTGGCCCTAGAACTTCTTAGGATCCAACTTATATAGTTGTGAAAGTTGCTCTTGCCTTTTATTGATATAGTACCTTTTTTTCCTTTTAATTAGGGCTTTGTATGTATTGATCTTATCGAGTTTTAAGGACTCATTAGAAGCATCCCTAATGGATTTCCTAACAATTTTACATTGTTTATCATACCAAGGGTTGGTCGTTATATTATTCTTTTTATAGTACACCTCGAAAGAGAAATTGTTAATAGAAGTGGAAAGGGTGGTTGTAAAATTATGATAGAGTTCTTTGATTTTGTCCTTATAAGTTATGAGATTTAATTTACTATTTAAATCCTTTAAGAATATGTCAACTTTACTTTTGTTAAAGCACAAATTCCTTTGATTATCATAATTCTCTTCAATGGCGCTCCTATGCATGGAAAAGCTTAGAGTTAGGGTTAAATTTTTATGATTAGAGTCAAGCTCATGGTCATTTAAAAGGTAAAAAATGGCGCTCCTAAGCATGGAAAATTTTAGAGTTAGGGTTAAAGTTTTATGATCAGAGTCAGGCATACCAAACAAATTCTCAATTAGGTCTTAAGAGCTTATGGTTGGAGTCATTACTTAAAAGAGTAGCTTGTTTCATATTTGCAGTTCTCAATTAGGTCTTAAGAGCTTATGGTTGGAGTCATTACTTAAAAGAGTAGCTTGTTTCATATTTGCAGTCCTGAAATTGTATTGACTTATGAAGTTGAATGTGAGGAGAAATCCTCTTTCTAATATAAGAAGCTATGCCTCCTATCCCTCTATGGTGGATTTTTGTTCCATGCCGACCATAGGAAAAATCCTGTTAGGGACCTTAGACTCTTCATGCATCCTTCTATGTTAGGGACCTTAGACTCCTCATGCTCCCAAGTTTCAACTAGACAAATAATATTAATATCATTCTCAATATCATTCGGGATCCAACTTATTATAGGACCTTTGCAACTTATCATAGGACCTAATTGTATTTCTAATTATGGGGATGAAACTCATTATGTAAAATGTATATTGTAGAGACCATAAAAATATAGCCAAATTATGTTTTATATTATTATATTCCTATTTTTTTTTTAGGCATTTACATTGATAACTTATTATATATGAATATTGTTGTTTGACATTTACTCTTTTTAATGTGTTTTTGAATAACATTCATTTAATAATTTC
>SNQJ01S0013324.1:10117-29428 GCA_010110895.2 Picea sitchensis | reverse complement strand
TAAAATCAGTTAAACCGGTTGCTTGGCTAGTAGTTTTATAATACACTTAGGTTTAGATCATGCATAATTATGTTTACCCTTTCTCAACTAATTCATTTATTATTATATGTGATACCAGTTTAAAGTAGCTGATATTAAGAACCATTTAGCCAATCATTGGTTCACTGCCGGGTTCATCTTGTTTATTCTGCTGAATAGTGTGTATCAAACTAACAGTATGCAACACAGATTGAGTCATTCATTGGTTCACTGCTGGGTTCATCTTGTTTATTCGATGTTGAATAGTGTGTATCAAACTAACAGTATGCAACACAGATTGAGTCAATCATTGGTTCACTGCTGGGTTCATCTTGTTTATTCGATGTTGAATAGTGTGTATTAAATTAACAGTATGCAACACAGATTGAGCCAATCATTGGTTCACTGTCTGATTCATCTTGTTTATTCGATGTTAAATAGTGTGTATCAAACTAACAGTATGCAATACAAAGTGAGCTAATTATTGACTATATACACATAGTAAGCCAATTATTGACTCTCTACATGGTGTTTAATGTTAACAGATCTAAATCTTTACCAATTTTGTCCATAATAATTCTATGATTATGATGAGTTTATAAGTAATAGTTACATTGTGATAAATTTTCATGTATTTTTTTTTTTATTAATTAAAAGAATTAAAATGAGTTATATCATTCACATTTACCTTAAATAAAATGAGGTTTTCATGCAATCTCTATAGAAAGCAATTTTAGTGTTGTCATTGTTTTGTTATTATTAGTTCTTACAAAAATTCCAGAACCATAGCATTCTATTCATGGTTCACCATCCATTAGTTTTCTTTTGACTACAAATATTTTTTTTGTTGTCCAATGTTGTTTATGCTTAACAAAACAATTACTTTTCATAATATTTAAATTGCTTTTATCACACATGTGATTCGCTAAGTGTCATGTCCCCACAGCGTACCTAGCTTGCGATCGTGCATCACTAGAGGGCATGCGGCACCGCGACGTTTCTCTCTTGGATTCTTGGCAACACCAAGAATAGTTCATCGAGACTATGCATCTTCACCTAGAGCACACCCATACTCCATTCTAGGCTACCGGCAAGCCACACTCCTACTCTAATCAAACTCTTGTATACTTAGACAATTGTTAACAATTTAACACTTACTCATATTTAAGCATACATCCTTGAGCATGAGAAACCAAGTGAACTATAACAGAACAAACTGAAGAAACATAGACATAGTGTGGGCGGAACAAACTGTTCCTAACACCCGACTAGGTCTTTGTTATTGAAAAATAGTTACAACATGAGAACTACTGGCTTGTTTTACAACTTCGACATAATCACGCGACTCGCCTCACCTCACCAAGACACTCATAAAAATATTTGTCAAACCAAGGCTCTATGTCGCAACCATCTCTGCAACTTCCTACGATGCACCTTAGACATGCCCTCAACTGCAGACCCGATGTCTCCTCGTTTCCATAGAATTCATAGATGTTGGTTCTGCTTCACACATACCTCCAATAGACCTGTTTTTCCAAACTTTCACAAATTCGGCCTGAGAGAAGCTCGTCCAAATCTCTCCAATGAATCCACCTCAAGGAAGCACAAGTCCTCCCAAGTGGAGCGACTAGGCTCCTTGAGGAAGATCACCCTCTTCATCTACCTCGAAACCACAAAGCTCTTCTTTCTCTCCTTGTCTTCCAAGTTTCCTTCCTGTTTGTGCTCCCTCTTGCCTTTATAGGTGCCCATCTTTTGCGTCTCTTTTCCCATGGGTGATCTAACCCATTAGTTCACTAAGTCACACCCATTCGCAAGTTTGGGACAAATCCTCATGTGAGCGCATTTAGGAGGTTTTCCCAACAAACCCACCGAACGCTTCATTTTGTTGTTTGGCCAACTCACCAATCCTTCTAACTGACTCATCATATTAAGTGTGTGTTCCCCTTAGGTGAGTCTAGATAACTCTCCTAAGTGTGCCCCCATGCCTTAGCTGATTTTCCTTCATTGGTGGAGTGCCCAAGTCATTTCCTCAACCCTTCATCAAACCATCTGTCATTTAAATTGTGTCACAAGGAACCTTGGGTGGATTCTCCCCTTGGAACGTCGCTCACCCAAAGAACCCCAACTCTCCCCTATATGAAGACTTTTGTCTCCTCATTTGCACCAAGCATCCTGCCTGTCTGATTTCCTTCGTTTCAGGATGTGGTGGAAGTGCATGTGTTGAGGCTTGGTGCCACAGGCCTTACACTAACCAATTCGACTTCTTATTGTCGAGCTATAACATAATGTGATTTTGTTAATATAAGGTTATACCTAAGTTTTGAGTTTTAATCACCGAAATCGCACCCAATGCAATTTTTTTTCCAATCTTAGATGACCTAAGTTTGGAGTTTTAATCTTAGATAGCTATGACATATATTCATTGAGGTCATTAAATTTTTATTAGTGGAATAAATACATGTGATGTCATATATTGGATGTTAAGTGCAATGTTGTTATGTATTTATTTTTTAACGATCTTGTAACATAATTTATAGTTATAGTAGTTGCAGACTATTCACTATTCCTTAGGACATTGTTGTTATGTCTTGGCATGCTAGGTTCTAGGGTGAGAACCACTTGCACATGGGTCGCACTCCAAATATAATTCATGAATATGTCGAGACTTCCAACATTCTTCTAAACAACAATTTGAATGGAATATTGGGTTATTTAGGTCTTTCAAGGATGTAAACTAGTGGGGAGGCTTTTCATATTATCATTGCCATGAAGGGAACAATGGGACACGTAGATCCAATGTAAACCATATATATTCCACTATCTCTTTCTATTATTCACACCTAGTAACTCGATTAACTATAAAGAGTAGAGGAATTTTTTGTATTTTTAAATGATTAGTTTAAGTTTTGTATGGATTCTTTCACAATTATTTTCGCACTCAAATGTTGATGCACAAGAACGATGTGTATAATTTTGGAGTGGTTTTTCTAGAGATTAGAAATGGTAGACAAGCTATAAATGAAAAACTAGGTGGAGAAGAACAAAACCTCATTCAATGGGTAAGGAATCTGATCGTTTATTATCCAAAACATACTATGCAATGGCACTGGCATACACATATTAGAGTAATTTGGTATTTTTTATTCCATGTTAGATTGATTATCATCATTGTTATTGGCATATTTATAGGTGAGACCATACATGGGGAAAAAATAATAACCAAGAAAAATACCGAAAATCATAGAAAAAAGGCTCCATGTAAATTATGAGATGAAATCCATCACTTGTGTTGTTAATCTAGTGATTGGATGTGTTTAACTAGATCCATATTTTAGGCCAATGGTGAGTGGGGTCATGGAAAAGTTGAAAGAGGTGATCAAATAAATTTCATGAACCCAAAGGAAAGGGGTGCACTAATAGCAACACTAATTTATTTCAAGTAGGAAGAAAAAATATGGTGTTGTGGATATGGATTGAATGGAGAAAGACAAAGAGGTTTAAAACACATATATTGTTAGCATGACATAACTTATAGTAGGGTGATATGTTTTCCTTTACATAGAGGGAATATTTGGAACCCATTGAACAAAATATTCTTCTATATGTTTTTAATTTAGCAGACAAAGTCTTGATACTTACGATGAGTTTCCGTTATATTTAGATCTTTATTAAAATTGGGTTTGAGTTTAAAATGACTTAATCTACTAAATTGAATGTATATTTTAACCTAATTTTTTATAATAAAAAATTATTTTCTTATTATTATTTATGTTTTCTTATTAAAAACTAAATTTATTAAATTTATTTTATATTAATATATATATTAATATTTATATTTATATTTTCCTATATAAAATTATAAATTATGTTGATTAAATTTAAGTTATAAAACAATTGTAAAATAATTTTAACATTTAAAATTATTTAACATGTCTCTTAATTTTAAAATAATAAAAAAATTTATAAATATTTGATGTATTAACTATGTATTTTTTTTTGACAAAAACGGTTATGTTGCATTAATCGGCATTCTGGCGAGCCAGAATCTAAAATAATAAAAAAATTTATATATTTTTTTTTTTTTTTTTTTTTTTTTTGTCATTTTCTCGAATTAGTTTAAGAAGCAAATGGGATGGGTTTTCCCAAGACGTTCATAAGAATGTTGGTAGCACTGTTAGAGGTCGCCAACCTTCTTGTGAATGTCTTGGGAGACCAATCCCCTCTCCTCCTTGAGCTAATTCGAGAATATGACAAAGAATGCGCACATGAGTAAATTCTCACAAACAGTGAGCATAGCAAAGACACAAAGCATTATTTGGGGCTGGAATTTTCCCCTTAATGTAGGGTCCAAATTTTTCGAGATCCTAAAGAAATGTTGAGGTCATTCTTTCTCAAGGTTTGTTGGAGTCTTTCACCCAAGGTGGAGACGGACTCAATCGTTTTCGGGTTCGTAATTTCGCAGCCGCTAGATGGGTTGCACTCCTGCTTGAGCTCCTGGATCCGGAGCCCGAATCTGGGCCAAGTACAGATTTTGGGGAGGATTCCTGGTTGGTCACGGAGGATCTTCCTTGAATGCTATTTCTTCTGGTTCTGGGGCTTCATCTCCTTTAGCTTATCAAAAAATGTTTTATTTCTAGAGTTGCCTTTGTTGAATGAGTGGCCTTCGGGGCTTGGTCTAATGGTTCCTTTCGCTTTGTTTGCCTTCGTCGGTTTTCTACGGGCTGAAAGGCGTCTTATTTGACTGGTCCTGGTTCCTCAGCTTCTTTGGGGCAGTTTCTTGCGAATTGGTCGTAAGCATGGCACCGGAGGCACTTGAAAGGAATCGGCTCATAGTCCAGCTCTTGGATAAGGCACCAATCCCCCAGGGAGAGATTAATGGCTTCCTGAAGACCAGGTTAACCAACACAACAAGTGCTAGTAACCGTCCCCTTCGTCCGCTTCATCCAGAAACGCCCACCTTATTTTCCGAGTCCTCCAGAGAGCTCTGTCCCCGAGGCAAGGGTGGGGCAGCCTCACTCCATAGGGCTGCGGTGTGATCTTGACTTCGGGATTGAAATCTAGAGTCCAGGGTGCTAAGAATAGTCCTCTCGACCACTTGAAATAGGGTCCAGATCTGAAATCTAGATCACGGTCCTCTTTCCTAGAGAAACTGAAGTTAAAAAAAACCCCTGCCTACTGCTAACATAGAAGATTTTCCCTTTATCAGTGGTTTCCATCGATCATCTTTCCATGCCTCCACCACTTTGGGGCTAGGCCATAACCCTATAAACTTTCCAATGAGGGCATTTTCTCGCTAGAAGGAGGGCAAGAGAGTATACAAGCCTCGAGATAGCTCCAGAGAAAGGATCTCCTCCATCTTCTAACAAACTTAGATGAGAAAGAAGGTAGAATTTTGGGGCTCCGGCTGAAAGGAACTAACGCCTTGAATGCTTCCAAAGGGTCTTTTCCCCTTTCGGCAGTCGGATCTGGGAATGTAGCTGACCTCCCTAAACAAGGTTAGTAAGACAAATCGCTGGTAAGCCAAGACCACTCACTCCACACGCATGCAAAAACGTGAAGGCCTCGTAGCCAATGCAGGGACCCTTCAAGGGTGCTCTATCTCGCCTCTGAATGCTGAACTCGATCGGCCAGAGTCGCAGGTTCTCGGCGATAAAACTCATTCCAAAACGCTGCAAAGTGAGGGAGGGACATCAACTCATCTCTCGAATGTCAACTCGACGGTCATCGAACCGGTGCCTTGCAATCAAGAAACTAGAGATGAAGCGGCTAGGGTTTAGGCCCTATCCGCTTTGCATTCCATCTCGCAAACCCTGCATTGGACCTTTTACAGTGGAACTTGCTATCCCAAGACCATGACGAACAGTTTTACCCTCTATCCGATGGATTAACTATGTATTACATTTGGAAATTGTATATATTATTATTTAGATTGAGTAAAAATATGTAAATTGGAATTTGAAGTTTTTATTAGTGGTATATATTGATATCAAACCTTGACACAAAGTAGATACATGATGAAGAATATAAGCGCATGTAGGAACATAGGTTTAAAGAGGATGCCCCACCACTTCAATTGCAACACAAGTTTTGGGAACACATGATAATGCAGTTTTGGTATTGGTATAAGGATCTCCAATATGTTGGCATGCAATGTTGTAATTAAAGCTTATGTGTGTTCAAATCTATGCACCAAAAAAATTTCGACAGGGACATCACCACTGTAGTGGAACTTTGTTCCAATAGTTCTTTTAACAACATTGGGTTAACTGAATTTTTATATTATTTATATAACTTTTCATTTCTATTCTCAAGGTATTTTCACATGTTATTATTAACATGTTGATAGAGTCTTTTTGTGTTGATGGAACCAGGAAATTAATTGGTTTGTTTTAACATTTTGTTTCTATGCTTGAAAAGACTAGAGAGGTTTTCTTAAATCCCCATAATTTTATTGAGTTAACAAGTTAGGAAGGTCAATAATATTATAAAATATTTTGAATTTGAGATTTAATATGGGCATACACAAGACATTTTAGGAGAAATTGTTTTTAACACTCCATTTTCTTCATCCTGTGATGTTTTAAGTATTGTCCAACGCCATGTTTGACTATAGAGCTTGTGAGAGTTTTTATTTTAGCAACATTATTTTCATTTGTTTGGTTGGATTTAATAGAAAGCATGCCTTGATCTTCTAGATTACTATTAATGACTTTTATAATACCCAGACTTTTATTTCATCCTCTATTTCATTATGCACCAATAATTTCTCCTTAAATTTACATGTAATAATATTTGTAATGGTATCAATATTCTATAGGAAGCAATGTCATTTTCACTACATGCAATGGCTTTGAAAACTGAGGTTTATCCCTGGCCAATAGGAGCCATTTTTCACGTCCTTTGTCCTCTTTTGTCTACATATTCTTCCTCCACGATGGTGGCTCTTACATCCAACAATGTTGATCCAAGCCTCAGATCTACTATTCCAAGCCTCGATTCTTCCCATACTGAATCCTCTAGTGGGACATGAGTTTTCCTTCTCACATGTTCTCCCTCTTGTTCCACTGCCATTCATGGTATCTCTTTCTATGATTTTTTCAAGAGGAATTCCTTTACTCCATCTTTTTTGGTGCAAGAGGCTTCACCACTCCTTCCATCCCTTTGAGGAAGGATGTTATTTCCAAATTAGCTCATCTTAGCTCCACGATGCTCATCTGTCATTTTAAATGTCTCTAGCCTCATCTTGCTATCACCATGATTGATATTGAGTCTTGGTTTTCGCTTTGAAAGGCTTATGTTCTCATTCATCTTTTGCTCAAGGGTTTTCTATATCTTTGAGTTTGATCTTCAAGAAGATATAGATTTGATATTTATTTATGGCACTTGTTTCTAGGGTAGTTATGCTTTATGTATGAATCCTTAGTCTCCTTCATTTGATCCTTCGAAAGATTTGTTATATTCAACACATGTTTGGGTTAGGATCACAATATTCCCTTGCATTTTTGGGGTTTATCCTCTCTTTGTGCCATTAATAATTCTTTAGTAAGTTTTCAATTTAGAAGCCCTAAAAAAGAAAACTGCAGCATCTGGACGTATGCTCAGATTTGTGTATGAATGTATTTTAGCAAAGGGTTTCCTTCCGAAATTATCTTGATGGGGGATAACTATTCATTAAATCAAAATTTGGATTATGACATGGGACACTTGGCATCCCAATTCCCAAAGGGTCCTAAGAAATCTCTAAAGAAACAAAAATCAACTTTGTGGGTTTCCACCCACATTGATCATCATCTTATTTCCAAGGAATATTCTTCAGATGCTCACCCTTCTAAGGAGGAGTCCAAAGAGGCTCCTTTGAAAGACAATGTTGCTCCATCCAATGTGGACTCTCCGGGTATTTACCCTCTATTGGATGATTCAAAATATGGAATAGAGGATATCAAGTTCGCATCAGAGACAATCGAGAAATCTGAAATGCAACACGAAACACCTCAGAAGCTCAAGAAAAAGAGAATTTCACTTCTCCAAATTTGGGTAAAGAAAGGAAGGTTCACCCCAACTCCATCCCTCTAGTAAGTTGGGAATATGAGGCTAATGAAGATGAGGCATCATATAAGGGAATACAGATCCAGTAATCCCCCTAGCCATAAACATGTTGGGTAGATCAGGCTAATAAAGTTGAGGTACCGTATAAAAAAAACAAGAATATTCACATCAATACAATCTAGGAATCATAGGCATCATAGATGCCCAAACATCTGAAAATTAAGATTGGATGGTAGCAGGAAAGAATAATAAATAACATGTAACATCACAACCAATGGTAACGCAAAGTCATGCTCGCAAGTCAGTAAAAATGTGAGATCTTCTCCAATAGGTTAATTTAGATGCAATGTCTCTTCACTTTTATCCTCTAAGTATTTTTCTTAGTGTATTCAATAAGGTTTTTCTATGTGAATATTTCATTTTAGTATTTGAAATAGTCATTCTTATCTTTAGTAGTGGTTCAATTGAGGCCCCATATTGGCCCGAATTTCGAAAGACTTTGTATCCCCTCATCGTTTTCAACCATGCCCTTTTTTGATAGTACAAATCTCCACATTTTTGTTAAAAATATATAAAAATGGTATCAATATTCTAGAGAGTTACATCCTCCTCTATTGTTCAACGGTTTATCCAAAACTTATCGTCTTTATACCAACCCATGTTACGTCGTAAGTGACTTTGACCCGTAGTGCCTACAATCATAGGAAGCCTCTTTTCTCTTGTGTTAGTTGTACTTTGTGATTGTAAATTAGGTACCTAGTCATAGAAATATTATCAATGGAGGAAACATCAACTTATATGAGGAGGATAGAATAGGACATAATGATTTTAATTTGTATCGTAAAAATTATAAAGTTCTTTGATTCATATCCATTTTCCACTACCTAGAGATGTTGCAGCCCCAAACTTCACATCCATATAAGATAACAAGAATGATGAGAGTATTAAAGAGGAGTTTCCTTTTTTTCTAAGAACCAAAAATCCATTGAATTGCAATTTTTCTCCAGAACAAAATAGGATTTCCACCCTCCATTAATCATATTTTATCTATGCTATATAGTTCCTGTTAATCTTGTGATAAAGGTAAAATCCAAGATATTTGTACAAATTAAATTTATCTAATTTGTGATTGTCATACACAAAATTAGAATATGTAATCATTTTTTTATTTATCATCCTTAACCTTTTTTTTGTCAATGTTCATTGACATACCTACACTAGAACAAAACTCCTTGGGTATTGTTAGTTTCTTCTTACGATCAAAGGGACACATGGTCATAAGAGAAATGTGATCAATTTAAAGAATAAGGATGATGCTTATTCCAACAAAATTAATGCCAACACAACATGATTCCTCCAAACAATCCTCTTAATTTTGCAATGAAATTCCTAAAAGAGTAGAAGATAGGGGAAAACCTTGCCTAACCCCTATGCTACAATTATTTTCTTCCAACCAACTCTTATGTTCCTAAACTTAGGAAATTTAAAAAATTCAACTAAAAGGATCCTTTAACTATTCTAATTTATTCCAAACATTATTTCTATGCACTACATCAAAATCTTTCTTAAAGTCAATGAAACAACATAGTATATTGGTTTTATTATTTCAACATTCTTATATAATCCTGAGGTTCAAGTGATCTATAGTTAAATTATATCGGCCTTTAGACATTTTCCCCTCACTTTCTAACCATATGATAATATTCCTTTCCAAAATAATTTCATATAACTTGATAAAAAGAGGGTTAATCATAATGGTACTATAGTTTGAGGAGTTATTTTTATCCTTGATTTTAAAAATATGAAAAATGAGGCTTCGATTCCAAGGTTTAGGGAAACACTTCTTGACTATGATATTGAAGAGCTTGTGAATATGAGGGATGAGGATAGGTCCCCACCCTTAGGATTTCTACTTGATACCTTCAATGTCCTTAGTTATCCCTTTTTCAAGTCGTTTAAATCCAAACTCTATGTTCCTCTGTAAAAACTTTGATTTGTAATAATAAAATGCTTTCCATGTCATTAGGGGATTCATAAATTTTCTTAAGATATGAATTCCAATCCTCCAAGGAAACCATTATTTCTTTTAGTTTTTCGAAAGCTAGAATTTTCCTCCATGTTTTCTTAGGATCGAATTTAGAAAAAGGAATAAGAGCCTTGATTTTTTATTTAATAACATTCTTAATTATTTTATTTAGGACTTCAGAACTATTTACCTTGTCATATTTTAAGGAATCACCATAGGTTTCCCTGAGTTTCTAGCAATTTTACACATGTTATCATACCAATGGTTATGATTCATTTCCCTTTTACACAAAAATTCAAGAGAATAATTATTTATAGAATTTGAGAGTGTTTTTTCAAGACTCTTGAAATACATAATGAATAACAATAAGATTAATAATAAGTGGAAAGGCATGAAGCCAAAATCATCATTATTATTATTATTCAGATGATAGTACAATATGTAGTATAAATATCCAATAATCACCCTTAATGATCCACATAACTAATCATAAGTAACTTAGGAAAATGAATATATCATAAGATATGAATGAGGTGGTCTTAGGACTTAGTTATTAGAGAAAAATTGCTAACAACACTTCCCTTGATCATAATCTCATGCAAGTTTCTCAACAAAGAAACAAAGACTATTGCAAATGATGATGAAACATCTAAGTATTAAAGCTAATATCCATGGTATGAAATATCATAAGTGTTGATGAATATCTTCCTAAAAAGGAAATCAAAAGTGGATGCCAAAAATTAAATATGGAAAACCCATTGTGCAACAGAGCTCGGCAAATCGCCATTTTTCATTGATATGAACCCAAATCCAATGAGATAAAAACCTAATGAGAATTGAATTGGTTAAAAATACAAAAAAACCTAAATCTTGGAAATGTTGAATAGTCCAATGTGATAAGTGAAATTATAGTTCAGAGTTATCTATCCTTTTCTAGGTCGAAATACTAACCCATAAATTATGAAGACTATCAACTGAACAAATAAGTTCACAAAATGCTCTCAAAAAATGACACACAAACAATGTCAATCAACTAACCTGACAAGAAAATGTCAATTTAAAGAACCATAATCTTTTATTCTATAAAAACTTGTGTATGAAAAACTTATAATGATTCAACAATGAGTGAATCAAAATCCTACCAAAAACCGTTGAGAAGTAAACTAGGTGAACTGTTGGTGTTGCTCCATATCTTGAAACCAAATCGTTAATCAAAGTGTCAAATATAATGCAAGTCACAAATTTGAAAGTGACAGAATCCTCAAATGTCAAAATGTGGAAAATCTTCCATCCATACCAATATCCATAAAATCCATTGAAACATCATCTTCAAAAAATCATAAAAATACTAAAATTCTCATAAATATCATAGTGTTGAAGGTCAAAATGACTAATTCAAAAATCTATTTGAGTGATCCATGTCATAATCACCAAATATATAATACATCATCAATCCATTTTCCTATCCTAAATCAAATCCTCAATCCTTAATAATCCTCAAAATCAAAAGTATACATGAAAACTTGAAGTTTGAAAAAAATGATCAATATCTTCCCCCCTGTCAACTAAAATGTGAGAAGTCCTAGGACCTATGAATCAAAAAAATAATTCTACCTCCCCATCCCTGAAAGTGGAAAAGGGTAACCATATTGTATTTTAGGGGAATATAAAGATTCAATATTGAACTCAAAAGATGACATCAAGTGGGCCTCAATCATACCCTAAATAAAAACATTTATGTACATCTGTTGTAGATAACTATTACACATCTAAGTGTCACACTACCAAATGTCGCACTACCAAATGTTGCACTAAAGTGTTGCATCTGTTACACACCTAATTGTCTCACTTTACCAAGTGTCTCACTTAAGTGTCACAATTTCATCACCATGAGGAAGTGTATGTCATAATCCCTAGACATGTTAAACAGGAAATCTATCACTTGGAGGTTAAAATACTACCTTTTTCCTTGAGTTTTTGTCCTTGTTTTAACTTCATCACCCCCCTTCCCATATACAAGGAGGGATAAACCATGATCATCGCTCCTTTCTCACTTATAAGGGAGCGATAATATCTCCTTGTGTCTAGTTGTAAGGGGTAAATGAAGTAGTTTCAACCACCATGCCTTGTTTTTGAGGTTGTTTCTAGGATATTTCAGTTGGTTAAGGGATTGGTTCAAGCTACCCTCTATTCAAGGAAAGGCCAATCTTTTTGGTTCATCCAAATCCTCATTTGACCACATACTCTCCTCAAAATTATCCTATGGTTTTTATGCCTCAATTCATATATAATGGATTCATGCTTGAGTGAAAGGAGTGAGAACCTATAGCATCATACTTATGACTTTGTGACATTCAAGGGGATGGAAAGGAGAGATTGGAGGAGCTGTTGCGAAATACAGATCGATATTGTAAGTGCTTCATTATTGATTTTTTCCATTAATATATAACTTGGCATATTCCCCTCATTCCTATGTCTTCACTATATGCATGTCTATTGTTGTTTAATTCATCATAGATAGATCTATTCTTTTTAACAACATAGTGTGGAAGAAGGAAATATTTCTTTGTTCCTTGCAATACTTTTCCTACACCAAGAGCTTGGACTTCAAGATAAAGGGCTAGACCAGTGAGGATAACTAATGAAAAAGAGGTAAGTCATCAATCCTTTTCTTCTCATTCCGATTTTTTATGTGTATAATAGATCTAGGGGGGGAATTAGTAAACCATTTGTTTCTCTTTGTCTTGGATCAGAGGGGTCTTGATACAAGGGGGCTCTCACTTGTCTGCGGGGAAAATGTTTCCACAATAGAAATTGTAAAGTCCACTAGCGAGAGATCATCTTGATATTTCCTTAGTGCTTTCTATAATTTTGAGTCTTGTTTGTTACTTAATCCTTCTTGATAGTATAAAAATTCTTTGATTTTTCCCCTCCATCTTCACTATAAATCCTACTGAGTCAAACACTTGACCTTATCTCAGATATGGGAAAAATTTTGTCTTTCTCACCACTATGAGGACTTCATCCGTCCCCCATAAGGGAATTCAGGGTGATAATACCTTGATCATTTCCCCCCCACAATGTCTTGGAGAGCGATAATCCCTTGTTCATCACCCTCTCTATAGTGTTACAAAGGCGATAATCCTTGTTCTTAATGAATTTGGAGCTTATTTTTCCTTATTTTTGTGAATTATTTTTCTAAGACATTTACATTAGAATCCTCCATGCTTGATTGTGGATTTTATTGATTCAAGTTCAGTGATTATCATATTTTTTTTTTCCTCTTTGAGTATATACCATCAATAGCTTGATCCTCATCAGTTGAAGGTATTCAAACTTTTGTTACGTTGATTCCAAATCCTTCTAATTGCTTTACTTGTTTATTTTTGGGATCCTTTTCATTGATTTGGAGGTTGCTTATGTTGCATTAAGCCTTGTCTTTTAGTATCTCTTTTTTCTCCTCTTGGGAAAACTTATGATCCCTTGAGTGTAATCCTGAGCTATTTGGAATTTATACAACTTTGCATTGATCATTTATTTTACTACTTGACTTTTGAGGTTTCAAAACGTGTTTTTCCCTTTACTTTGTGTTTTGGGTTCTTGTTTGAACAAGTGTTGAGTTCTTGTTATTGAATTTTTTATTCCTTGGGTTCTTGTTTTCTTCATCTTCTTTAGCTTTGGGATCCTTTGCAAGTGTCATTGAGTTCTTTAATTTTGATTGAAATAAAAAACAAAAGAAGGTTATATTTTGAGTTTTTCATGTGATTTGAAAAGAAGAAAACAAAAGTTTTGCATCCTACTTTCATAGGTGGAATGTTTCGGTACATACTATAAAGAGGTTGTGTTTGTTTGGTATTTCATAGACACATTAATTCGATAGTTTGGAATTTTAATTTTCTCCATTTGATAAAGGAAAAGTTAAATTTTCATTGTATTGGGTATTTATTTGAATTAAGAAGAAAAAGAGCTCCTCTCCTTTCCTCATATATAATTCATTTGAAACAAGATCTTTGCATCTCATTATTTCTGCATGATTTTGGAGTATAGTTATAAAACCATTAGTATCACCTTCATGCACCCTTTTGATTAAGGAAAAACCATCAAAAATCAACCAACATGCTTAATAAAATAAATTGGAAATATTTTGATTTATAGCACACTAACAATAGTGTAAGGATATCGCCTTTGGATTAGGGTGAAGTGAGTAAACTATCCAAGGATATTAAACAATATTGTAGAATACTAGAGAGAGAAATAATCCAGTAGTAGAAATTAACATTAGTCGAGAAAGGTCCTCTCAAACAAGAGTCAAACAAGAGGTCAAGCGAAGTGATCAGTTGATATTTCCCCTCTTTTGATTGCCTAGTGGGACTATTGCAAGTTTGGGGTTTTGGAGAGTAGAAATTCCTCAGGTGACACCACTTCTTCTTATTTTTTGGGTTGTGCATTTGTGTATGGAATTATCATACCCATTTTCTATTCTTGCATATCGATTTTAACCCCCAAAATGTTCATTTTGAATTGGTAAACATAGTAACCTATCCTATAATTCCACGCAGGTGACTACAAAGGGGATTCCTTATGCAAGAGAGGTTCCTTACGATACCTACAACAGAGTTTCAATCTCCACTTTAGCAAACCGAGAGGGTATTTTCCTACAGACTCTTACTTGCATGTTGGGGGATTGTTTTGTGAGGATTATCGTAATTGTTGTTCATTGTTGGCATAGGGGTAGACCCGGGGTTCAATGCTTCAACAACACACCAAAAAAACCCTAACTACCATCCATTTCAGCAGCACCTGTGAAGCAGGTGAAGTCTCACCCGAGGTAGAAGCAGAGGGGTTACAGGATGCAGGTGTATGTAACCAAGTTGGGACATAGATCTGTGATAACAACACTTCACAAAGTATTCTAGCAACACTTAGAAGGTGATATGCATTAGTTTATTATCTTTAATAACATCACATAACATACCCTAATAGAGATCGACGTAGTAACAGCAAAGATCAATAATTTAAACCACTTAGATCATATCATTAGGTTAGATCTAGAATTCATTCATCATTAACACAAGTAAGAACTAAGCATCAATAGATATATCTATCATACATAATAAGAAAATAACTGAGAAGATTCATAACATCAACAACACAACACAAAGAAAACCAAAGACACAAGATATATGTGGTTCACCCCAGTGTGGGGCTAAGCCCACCAACTACTTCGTCTTCTTTATTATTCTTCAATATATTACATCTAGATACTCATGTCCACTGAGCCACAGAGTCAAGATTCGCATAGGATATGAGATCTACGCACTGAGCGCCAGATCCTCCTTCCAAGGTTAGGTCAAGGCACATCCAACTCCTCTATTGAGCACAAAGCATTAACACATACACATTATGTTGCACAAAGCACCCAAAAATTCTTGCACTTAGCTACCAAGTCTTTTCTTCAACAAGCCTCTAAAAATCCTCCTTTCTATCATACATTCTTACTTATTTATACTTTTACAATCCCTTACAAAAAGGCATAATCATGGGTAAAACCCATGGGTTGACATCCCAAAAACCATTACAAAAACCCTAGGGACCCCTTATTGGGTCCACATAGCCCACAAAATAAGTGAGATCCACAATCTCAGCTCTGCCTGGGCACTCATTTCTCAACCAATGTGTCGAAGTCCAAAAATTGGTCAAACCTGACCAAGGTTTCCTCAAAACTTAGTCAAGGGACAACAAACCCCAACACTCACCTGTGAATCATCCCAAGTCACTCGGGTCTGGGAAATGTTTCTTTGAAGACCTTCATCTTCACTCGAGTTGCCTCGACTTTCTTATTCACCTGAGGCTCCTACTCAACGAGCTCCTAGATCATCTTCTCTGTACCAGGCCCTTCCAGGCATTGTTCCACTGTTGCAACCACTTGGTCCAATTGTGAGCCTTGTCCATCAATCTCTTCAAACACCTTGTAGGATTCGTCCTACATAGGTTGCATCTTCTACATGACTTCCATTACTCTCCTCTAGATTGAAGTAATATATTGTTGCACGACACGTTGTTCCTGATATATCTTCATTCTTTCAACTGTAGTGAGTAGCTTCATCTGTGCTTGCATGAAGAATGCTTACTGTTGTGCATCATGTAACTGAGCTTCCATTTTTCTTAGCTCTGGATATTCTGCAAGGTGTTCATAAGTTTGCACACTTCTATCGCTCAACTTTTTTCACTCTAAGGTGAGGGCCCTTGTCCTTATTACCACATTCTTAAAGGCTTCCTCCCTATGATTGCACACTTCTTGTGGAGTTCTCGATATTCCTTGGGCTTACAACTTTGTTATCCTCACTTGAAGTTGTTGGATGGTCTCAGTGAGCTTCACTTCTTGAGCCTCGACCGACTCCTATTCCTCCTATGCCAAGACAGGCACAGAGCGACATGGTTTATGTACCTCTTCTTTGACCACAGTCTTATCTGCGAGCAACTCATCCTTTTATCTCTATAGCTTCGCTTTGTCCTCATAGAGAATCGCCTGAAATTATTCTCTCTCACTCTTATATGCAGTTAGGAAACCAAACCATTTGTTGGCACAGGGGAAGACCCAGAGTTCAATGCTTCAACAATGCACCAACAAAACCCTAACTATCGGCCCTTTCGACAACACCTGTGAAGCAGGCAAAGTCTCACCCGAGGTAGAAGTAGGGAGGGTTACATGACGCAGGTGTCTGTAACCAAGCTGGGACACATATCTGTGATAAAAACACTTCACAGAGTATTCTAGCAATAGTTAGAAGGTGATATGCATTAGTTTATTGTCTTTAATAACATCACAAAACATACCCTAATAGAGATCGACGTAGTAACAACAAAGATCAAGAATTTCAACCACTTAGCTCATATCATTAGGTTAGATCTAGCATTCATTCATCATTAACACAAGTAAACACTAAGAATCAACAAATATTATATCTATCATACATAATAAGCAAAGAACTGAGAATATTCATAACATAAAAAAAACAACACAAAGAAAAGAAACAAAACAAGATATATGTGATTCATCCCAGTGTGGGGCTACGTCCACCAACTTCTTCGTCTACTTTATTATTCTTCAATATATTACATCCAAAGACTCATGTGCACCGAGCCATAGAGTCAAGCTTCGCATAGGATAGGATATATGCACACTCAGCACTAGATCCTCCTTCCAAGGTTAGGTCAAGGCACATAGCCAAATCCTCTATCGACCACAGAGCCTTAACACATACAAATTTTGTTGCACAAAGCACCAATAACTACTTGCACTTAGCTACCAAGACTTTTCTTCAACAAGCCTCTAAAAATCCTCCTTTCTATCATACATTCTTACTTATTTATACTTTTACAATCCCTTACAAAAAGGCCTAATCATGGGTAAACCCAATGGGACAACATCCCAAAACCCATTACAAAAACCCTAGGTTCCCCTTATTGGGTCCACATAGCCCACAAAATAAGTGAGATCTACGATCTTAGCTCCATCTAGGCGCTCCTTTCTCGACCAATGTGTCAAAGTCCAAAAAGTGGTCAAACCTGACCAAGGTTTCCTCAAAACTTGGTCGAGGGCCAACATTCATATCTTCACCGACACCTTGATATATCGTCTTCCTTATATCCTTTCACCTAGTGTTTTCTTAGTTGATTACCTTTATATTTCTTAGGGGTGTGTTCTTTTGACATTGATAGTTGGCCTTAGGGATCGCTATTTCTATTATACTTTCACAGTGGTTGACCAAGGTATCCAAATATCTCATAGAATGAAAGGGTTGGATCTTGATGGACTCAATCCTCCACACAAGGCTTCCAACAAAGGAACTATCGATGAAGATATTTCTTCTAAAATTGGGAATGTAGCTCCCTTAAGTGACAAAATCGAAGGCATAGTTGAAACTATAAATGAACGTAACTTCCTACCTCTCACAAATCCTCCCTTAATTGGTCCCTTTCACTCAATATTCATCGAGTTACCATCCACAAGATATATGGATTATTTTGCTTCTTACCACTTGCTACTTGATACATTCAGTGGGAAATATTTAGGCATGGATCCCATACAACTTGAATTTCCAGAGAGATTGGTGGTATCACCCCCTCTGTCTACACTTATTGTATGTGACTCTGCAATAGCTACTTTTCCATAGACAATTAGTATTCATGCTTCTTCTTTGTGGGGAACAACATTAACCCAAATTTCCTGGTTGCAATTTCTTGCGATCACAACTCTTTTCGCACCTGGAACAAGTTATTTTCCCACCACTATAGTTGCATATATTTTCAAACAAATCACTTTACTTGGAAATTATATACCATTTACCTCTAGTAAAGTGGCCAGTAGTGCTACTGCATCAGGACCTGCAACAAGTAGCTTGTTTTTTCCCCTTCTAGTCAAGTAGGTAACACAATGACAGTCACACAAAATGGTCATCCTACACAAATTGTTCAAATGGGAAATTATTACATACCTCCCACTNGGGGGGGGGGGATTCCAACTGGGGTGAAACCCTTAGCTGCAAGGAAATATTCAACATGGGGGAAACATCCATCTTAGGGGCAATAGCTAGCTTGGGGAAACAACCTGTTTGAGGAAAATCCCTTACTGGAAACCAGCTAGGGAAATCCCTTACTAGACACAAACCTCAATATTGGGGGAAGGTTGTTATGGCAGGCCCTACAGGCCTTTATACTATCCTACCATATCCAAGAGTTGAAAAATCTCCATGGGGTCAACCTAATCTGATGGTAATCCCTCTACAAGGATCTTTTCCTACTCAACCTGTGAACCCCATGTTTCCTACTCGTCAACCCTATCAACAACAATATATGGGAGGACCATTAGGTTTTACAATTCCATCACAACTAGTATATGGTCATATGAGTATCCCTATGCCACATAAATACTACCAATATTCAAAAACCAACCGAAAACTTCCCTTTTTGGATAAATTAGATCTATCGTATTTGTCGTGTTTGACTAATGATCCCATACAACATGCCTTGTTTTGGCCACCAATCCCTGCCAAACTACCCTCTGATATCCTGAAGTTCAATGGGAATCCTGGAGAATATCCTAACAATCATGTAATGACCTTCCATATTTGGTGTTCTTCTAACTCCTTAATCTATGATTCTATTCGATTAAGACTTTTCCAGAGAACTCTCATGGGTTCAACAACAAAATGGCATAT